>CM072816.1:90061577-90364128 GCA_036937905.1 Salvia rosmarinus | reverse complement strand
TATTTAAAAGTCAATTAAGTTCTTAATAACGTCAACGGTCAACAATCACTTTTGACTTCAATAGTAATTTACTATTTTGCTTTATAAATCGAATTTGATCGATTCGAAAAACGAAAGTCCTCATTTCTCGATTTTCACTAAATCAAGGACTTACTAAAAATACTCGATTTAATAAACCTTTTATAAATAAAACAGCTATTTCGATTTTAAAATGTATAAAATGAACGCTTGCCTCTCAAACATAGCAATCTATGTTTATAAAATTTTAAAATTTAATTATGTCCAGAATATTAATTCAAACATATTTTATTAATAACCGAATAAAAGGAATTTAAAATCCTTATTAATTATCTAAAAATCTCAATAATTAATTTTAAAATGATCAAATGACTTTTGAAAATTTTCTATAATATAGTGCATTATTATACACTATGGTCCAGAATATGAATTTATAAAATCATATGATATTGTTTGTATTTATTAATATATATACATATATATACTATGTGTTTACAACAATTAGGAATAATTATCCAAAATTTCCAAAATTGTATATACCTAGTATAATATCCCAACATCAATATACATCACAATATAACCTATAGTTCACCATAACCATTCATTTCAACAATATATAGCATATTTACGTAATATACTAAGATAATTACCAATAATTAGCAAACAATTCTAAAATTCCAAATAAATTCCAACATGATTAAACATTATACTTATAACATTGTAACATCATAACTATAACCAAAACTATTTGAAATCTCACCATATGAGCTCAATGTAAGCTCTCGGCTTTTTCGATTCATAATTAGTTTGATTTCAAAATTCCAACAATTATATACTATGTATTATATACTATAGTATACTAATATAACATCATAATATTTATCAAAACTATTAAATCATCACCTCAAGAATCATGCTCACGTTATTTGATTTAATATTAGTATTTGATTTCAAAAATTTCAATAATATTCAACAATCACATAAACAATATACTAAAGATTAATACACTATCGAATGATTAAAATAAAATCATAACACCAACATATTGAGTCCAATGCTTTGACTTTTAAAAAATAGAATTGATTTTCAAAAATTCTGATTAAATCATAGTAACATCATAATCAGGTTCTAAAGCATAATATGTTCATTACAGCTTTGAATAAATATAAAAGCGTAACCTATATAGTCATTTTAGAAAACGGGTTTCAAAATATATTTAAACTCTACATGATGAACTTAAATCATTGAAGCTAGTTCAAAAAATGTTCATTCTAATACACATTAAAAGAACATAGTCAATAGTCCATCATAAAATACTTAACTTCTATCTTGGTAACATTTATAAAATTGATTTCAAATACATTACTATGGTTCTATATTCATATAATGCAAGTCTTACATAACATGTCATATACCAACATCTCATGTTCATCTTAAATCATATATTCTCATATTTTTGAAAAAAACCTCAAGAATTAATATAACACATATGCTCATGCTCAAGTAAACATACTAGAACTACATATTATAACTTTAAAATATAAAATACTCAGACACATCTCGATCATCATATTCGTAAATTAGAAACATGGAAAATCAGCTTGGTCTTGTTTACCTCGAGAATGGTATGGAATCAAAGCAATAAGTTGCATCAAGTTGCGAGTGGAGAAAAGGATAACGAACAGAGCAAGATGAAGCTTTCAAAAGGGAGCCATGGCTCGTTCTGTTTGGGACGAAAACGGAGGAACGAGTTCAATTGAGAGCATGATTACGATAGCTGAGATATGGAAAAGCGTCTGCCTATAATATTTCTCTCTCCTCTCCCTCGATCTTTCACCCAAAAGAACAATGGGCAAAATTGTGAGGAGGATTAGTGATGACAAGGCTAAATAGTGCCATGAACACTAGAAAGTGAGCATGATTGTTGTAAACGAGACGGGTTAATGGCGCATGGGGGTTCCAGGGCTGTTTAATTTTGTAATTTTGCTAATACATTATTTATATCATACTATAGTCATAGATATATAATACAAGCCATAAAATAATTAAATCATCACGTATATTCAATTAACCAAAATAATAGAAAAATAGGATTAAAATATAATTTACACCTATTATTGATACTCATGTAATTTTCGATCATATATATATAATTATATGATTTAGATATTAAATAATATGCATAGGATAAAATTATTACACATTTCAGCAATTAAAACCCTAATTTCAAAATAGTTTCAAATTTTATAAAACGAAACCATGAATTCATGGTTAAAACTATTTTAATGCTTAATAATATCCATATATATCATATTATAAAGTTTAGACATATGATAATTTAATGGTATCATTTCATGATAAACCACTAAGTTATAAATCTGTAGGTTTTCAATAATCATTCAAAATATCGAGATTTTAAATGCTAAAATTGATTTTAATATTATTAATACTGTAATTACAAAAATAATAATAGAAAATTAATTATTATAATTTCCCGAGCATTAAACTCATTTTTCAAAACGCCTCTCAGACGCCGACGCTCAAAACGCCTCAAAACGCTCAAAATCGACCATCTCAAAATGGTCGCAGAAGTTCATACTTACTAAATAACTATATCCCATTATAATAAAGGAATTAAGATGGAAATTTAATTAAGCTTCACCGCCGTAGAATTCATGAAAACTGACGCTCGACACGTTGCTTGACGTTAAATATATGACGCATCATTTCGAATATTTAACTTTTCGAATTCACAACCTTAGTGAATTGTAAAAGGAATTGTATACACGATATCGCATCGAAATCACAATATTCGGCGTCGAACAAAATATACGGAAAACCCTAATTACACGTTTAGAATACCGTAATCGATGTTCGTTTTCGAATATTACATTAATTTTGCTAGATTACCCAAGAAATTTATTTTATGATACAAGAGCATTATTTTAAAATCCTTCATTAAAATAATTTTAGTTATTAAAGGAATAAAATTTGATAATTTATTCTTAATTTCTTGTTATAATTCAAAACTTAACTTTAGTATATGGAATTGTTCTTAATTATTTTTTCTATGATTTATTATATCATCTAAGATCTATACTATGTCACATACCTATTAATTAGAAGAAAATAAAATATGTAGATATTTATGCTTAGGACCAAACTTGCCTAGGTGTGAAAAAGAAATAATTCAATCTTTGTGACATTGATATATATTATTATGACGTGAGATATTATTAATGTTAAGATAAGGTGAATTATTAATTAAACAAGTTGGATGAATTATTTGCATGCATTGTCAAAACTTTGACTAAAATAAAGAAAGCAATTTCAAACTCTTCGATAGCTGATGCTTTTAATTGAAACGACATGAATTGTTGATATATAAAGAGATAAAATAAGCCTTATATTACAACTTGGGAACCGAAAATTAAGAGGATAATTAGAGTGTAAATTTTTACTTTTTAAGATATTTTGTTAAAGTATGATTAAAATATCTTATAGCTTCTATAAATAGAGATCACACCTCTTATATCCATTATGGCCAAAATAAGTGAGAAAAATGTAGAGTGTGTTCTTCAAATTCTCTTCAATCCTAAGTAGAAAACGCTGTCGCCGATTTATCGATTCGATTAAAATGTTAGAAATCGACATTTTTATATATGCAAAATATTAGAAATTCATCCATGAAATATTAAGTTATATGCTTTATTATTTCATGTGAAAATTTAGAAATTTTGTAAATGTTTAAGTTGTTAATTAAATATGTTTATATGATGTTTATAAGCACGATATTAATTTAGTACAAAGTCGAGCATGTTATAATTTTCTTCATGAAACCTAAAGTATGTGAGAAATATATGTTGATGAAAATGAATTTTAAATTGTTGTGTTGAGTATGGATTGATGATAATTAGTAATGTTTAAGTATGTATGATTTAAATCATAATTTTTGAAAAATATGGATATTATTTCATGATAATTTTGAAAATCACAAAGTATGATATATTGATGTATAAGTGTGTATGATGGATATTAAGGTATATTATTGATGTATGATGATAATAATATGTTGTGTGAATTAATTAGAATTTTAAAAAATGTTTATGTGTTTATTTAAATTTTTAAACTATAGTAGAAAGAGTTATGATGTAAAAAATTTCTATGTCTAATGATATTTGATATTATGGATCCTATGTTAATATAGTATGATATGGAAATTATAGGAATTTATGGATAAGTTTTGTAAATAATTTGAAAATGGCCAAAATAAATAAAAAAGGAATGTTGAGTTCAAATTTATTTTATTATACGTGATCACATAATTAGCCCAAAATTATGTTTAAGATATGAATTTATGTGAATTTTAAACAGTATAAATATGTTCACATTGAAACGCTTTTGCTGTCGACGAAGATTTCAAGAATAAAGTATTTGATTAGTTTCACGTATGTGGGCATGATTGAACGTTAGAGTGGAATTATGAGATTTATTGAAACTATGTTAAATAATAAATTGGAATTAGAGAATATTATGCAAGAATAATTGTTTTATATGTTCTAAAAGTGAATTATGAAAATACATTAGTTTGAAGTTCAAATAATTTGATTAAAGTGAAAGCATGAAATATGTTAGTACTGAGTATAGCTATGTTATTTCCTTAGCTAAATGTGAGTTTCCGATAGAATGAATAAGATGTAAAGTGAGAAATGAAGCGAGGAAATATTACTAATAAATTGAGTTGTCGAATTTCAGACGAGAAAACGCAAGAGCCATTTAAGTTAGCTATGAAATTAGGTTCGTAATGTACATAAATGACGTGGCAACCGAATAGAATGTAAGAACGAAGTATCACCTCTTCGAGACGCAACGAATATAATCAACGAATATAGTTGGCGATAAAAGAATCCTCTAATGATAAAAGGTTATTAAATCCATTGTTTCGGATCAATGATTTTCATAAAAGCGTAGATGCTAAACTGCTTACGCTGATAAAGTCCGCTCGTATGAAAGCGAGACGGCAAGGATCATTAGTGACATAAGAACAATAAGTTCTGGTGCGGCTTTATCTAAACAAAATGTGGCATTTCTTCTCTAGCAAGATACGAGATCTCGAAATGGGTTTTACGAAATATTTATCGCTTTTTCTTATACGCAATGTTTGAATACGATATTGTCTCGCCAAAATGTTTTATGTTTCAGATATATCCATTCGAGTCGTCGCCAACAAGAGATTGCTAATTGGATTCTATCAAGTGAGATGCTAGTTAGATTGTGTACACTTAGCCTCGAACTGCTCATGTCACGTTCAAGGCAAGTGAGGCCTCCTCCCGCTGCTCCATAGCCGACTTGGAATATACGTTGTAAGAAAACGCCGCCAAGCAATGTTACAAAATGATGAAATAAAGCGAAAAGACGGTTTTTCAAATAAAACCCTCGTTCATCGTGACGACGGCAAGACAATATTTTGTGAATGAAATGAAAATGTTTTGCATATGTCCATTGGTACTTTGTACCACCCCGCATGTTTGTTTTAAATGCGTGAAAGTTGAGCTAGTGATGGAACCGAGTGAGTTGAGCGGAAACCTTTGTCAACTTAGTATGGAATATATTTTGTTCGCGAGAATGCATCTTCATATACATGTCTCACACGCTTATTCCGCAAGAAACTCTTGAAACTCTTTAAATTTATAACTATGTTAAGTCCTCGATCGTTTTGTTAAAAGCTTGTAAAGCTACTATTTGTCACAACCTTCAAACAATCCTTTATATAAATTATTTCCTTCTATCCTTAATCTCGCTTATGCTTCGCAACATCTATGCTTCCTCACATGTGAAATGAGTTGAAAATCTCTTCTCGTTAATATTTACTTAATCCAACCCCAAGTCGCGTCCGATAAGGCGGTTCAGATTAGTCGAACCGGCTGGACATAATCTCTGCTATAGGAATGTGGTATTACAAAGGTTTATTCATACTAAACCCCGCAGTCGAGTTATCTCAAGACAATAATAAAGTCGAGCGGTACTACTTAATGAATTAAAGAGATTAATTATTGCAAGCTAAAATGCTATACATAATTAACGGACATAATTTTTAAATACGTGATTCGTGAAGTTTAAGTGCAAGCCCGACTCAACTTTGGTAATAAAAAGCTCAATTTATTCTCTAATGGCACGAATGAATGTTTATGAATATTATGTTACGGTCGAACATAAGATAATTAATTCATTTGAGGCCCATCTTTATTCATTGTATTTGATCCCCGGCCGCCCATCAAGGCCTTTGTCGGATAAATTATATCCGATATCATAAGATATCAAAGGATATTATATCAGTTTCATGTAGTCCCACTAGACTCGCTCGATTCTCCTATATCAGATAGATTATATCTCGATATCATAAGATATCAAAGGATTATTCTCGATATGGTGTATCTTTTAAGATAAGATTATATTTATTAGATATGCAGAGATCATATCCTATTAGGATTCTAGGGATGTATTATAAACAAGCGAGAGAAATTTAGGCATCCTAATGATTGTGATTTTCTAAAATTACTAGTTCAGAAAGAAGATTAATTTTGCGAAGATTTGTTTAGTATGATTTTGTGCTTTTCTCGATATCTTTATGCATGTTGTTTCCATGGTTTGTTCTATCTATGCCGCTTTTTTGATTAGTATTTATCGATTCAAACTAATTTGGTTTGTTTTGATATTTTGTAGAAAACGACAAATAGGACGAAGTGGATCTTCCAAGAGTCAATATTGAAGAGCATGCCTAGGCGCAAACGGATAGCACCGAGTTCAAACGAGGGCAACAGATCGATTGTCAAAGTCGTGATGTGTGCCCCGCCGCCCATCCAGCCCGACGCCGCCCCGCCAAGCGCCACATATCCACCCAATGCTCGACCATAACATACGCCGCCACTTTCATCTCTGGCTGCCTCAGAGCTCTGCCTCACCAAGCGCCCACATCGAGCGCCTGCCTCAATGCACTCCAGCACGCCCAATGCCAAGACTCCGCCCATTTGTCGCGCCGCCTCAAGACACCCCACGCCGTGAACGCCTAGTGCACCGTGTCCTGCAGCCTCTCCATCTCGACATTGGGAACCTGCTCGCCCCCGCCGTTGTCCCTACGCGATTACTTCTGCACTGCTCGCCCGCTGTGCTCGCCACCTCCCCGCGCCCGCTCACCGCACGCCACCTCCTCACGCCGCCGCACATCCGCTGCCCTCCGAGCTCGCCACTTCAAGCCTCACATTTGAAACAAAAGCACGATCAACGAAGTGTTTGCTCAACCGAGGCTCACCTTTAAAATAGAAGAACCCGCACCACTCGTAGTACAACCGACACTCGCTATTTGATATATATATAAGTCGGCACGCCAGTTAGGTAGCTCGATTTTTCACTTACGCAATGATTTTATTTCGCGCTTATTTCCGTGAGAGCTCCCGACGAGGCGACATTTACGAGAAAGAAACCCTTTATTCTTTATTTATTTCTTCGCCCATTCGCTCCATTTAATTTACGATCATAGATTGTTAGCTCGATTCGATTCGATTCGTAGTCGATTTCGATTATTACCTTTTCATATTGGTACTATTCTTTTCCTTCTGATTCGATAATTTACGCTTTCACGACTTTGATATTGAAATTTATTATTATGTTGAATCTTTTTCCATCATATTTTATCGCTTTCTTCGATGAATTTAGCTTGCTTTTGTTCGACACTTTTAGCTTCGATTCATGATTTCTTTAGGTCAAATTGGATCGACAACCCAGCCAGTTTGCTTTTATTTATATTTACTTTTCAGATTTCACCTCGCTTGTTCCAATCCTCCCTTGGTATTGTGAGTGTTTAGAATATACGCTTTTACGCGACACAACAATAAACCCCGTTAAGTTTTTCTCGAGAAACGACTGGGTTAACTTTCTCTACGATTACCTCATTCGATTATAAGTCAATTTAAAGAGTGTTTTTAGTTGAAACAAATTTTGCCGTTGTCGGGGAAAACTTTAGCGTATTGTTTGTGTTGATTATTTTCTCGTGTTTTTTTTGTTATACCCAATTGTGTGTGATCTGCTTGTTTCGAGTGTCAGGCGCTAGGTCGCCGCAATCTCAATACCACTTTCTACTGCTGGACAACACTCTTAAAAGATCGCCTTCCGAACTCGAGGAATATGCCCGTGAGTGTGAATAGTCAAAGCCGATAATCGAGATAATCCTTCTTTTGAGAATACACCGCCGAAGTGAGACGGGTGAAATGCACGAGCTCACATGTGATTTGCATGCACTGATTGGGCCGCTACCTCCCTATTGTTCTTGACTTCAACTCGTGATTACGAGCTTAGTCAATCATTTCTCACCATGCCTACTTTTCATGGCTTGCTGTAGAGGATGCTTGGTTTCATCGTGAATTTTGTTCGGTGTCGCAATCCTTCTACCGGGAGGACTAAATGAAGACCACCAAGATGCACTGCTTCAGATACCTTGAAGGATAGGTAAAGTCTTCGTTTCGCACTCGCCAACTCTCTCAGAAATGGAATGCCGTGGTAGATAAGTTTATGACTAAATACTACCCAAATAAGAAGAGTGAGTTGAGGTCACGATCACGACCTTTAATTAGACGCCGACGAGCCATTCCATGAAGCTTGGTAATAGTTCAAGGACTTGTGTATGCCTCACCATACGAGATACTTTATGTTTTTCTACGACGGGTCGATACGTAGTTTTCAAGACATGGTGGATAATTCGCAGTGGAGATATTGGTTTCTAATGCAGTATATTGTTGAGATTTTAAGACTACGGTCGTTACTTCACAGAATCCAATGAGGTGGAAGAGCCAATTTGCATGCCATCACTTCTTCTTTCGATATGAATAAGCAAGTGGTCGAGCTAACGAGGTAAGAGCTTATTGAGGAAGTCGATCCACCACCTCAAAGACAAGGAGTTCATGGAACCATGTGGAATCAGAATGAACCCGGCATAATGTTGATACGCATCCCAAGACGGGAGAGCATACTGGCGAATCCGGTCAAGCTTATGCATTGTGTGGATTTCAACCCGACAGCAGCTCGAGCCTAATAAGCAACAATTTAACGGATGGAGGAATCAACCAAGGGCGTAGTTTAAATCGTAATGCGCCATACCCAAGACCTCCACAGCAACAGCTAGCCAAAGAAGCAGAGGCACTATCCACGTGAAGAAGATCCCCACACACCCCACAACAAAGAAGCAGACGTTAAAGCACCTTCTCCACCACTCGAGACCATCTTGGAGGATACGTCACCAAAGAACGAATGCTCAAGAATCCACAATTCTGCTTAGAGATGCAACGATGCATTGCTAGCAAGCTCAATGAAAGGTTGCAAAGAAGGTGCGTGGGAAACTTCCAAGCCAACCCCATCGTGCTCATGCGGTCACCGTCGGGGAGTGGCTGGATTGTTGAGGATAAAGTGAAAGAAATATCGTGCAAGTACCAATGCAGGAGGAGGTGGAAAATAAGAAAAGAGATCCATCATACATAAGCAAAACTCACATTCCACCGATACCTTCCCACACTCAAGAACGAGAAGCAGGATCATGCATTCAACGAGTTCTACAAACTCCTATCCAAAGTGAATGTTGCCTCTTTGGACGTGATCGTAAATATGCCGCCGCCAAGTTCTTCAAAGAGCTAGTCTCAAAGAAGAGAATTTTGGAGAGTACGAAAGTCGTGGTCTCCCGAGCAGCTAATTCAATCCTACAAAGACCACCGCTCCCAAGCTCCCGGATCCGTAGATTTATTATTAAAATCGCTGGGTAATGGTAAGCTTCCGCATGCTTGATTTTTGGGGTCTGGATTAATCTTACGCTTATTCAATTTTCAAACAATTGAATTAGGAAATTAAACCACCCGACGTGTCTACATCGATAGGTCCGTGAGATATCCCAAGGTATTATTGAGGATATATTAGTTAAGGGTTGATAGTTCATGTGACTTCAGTATGGATACGGTGATGTTAGGAAGATGGGAGAACACATCATATTGAGGCTATTCATGGCCACAACCAACACACTTATGACGCTAAGAGTGACACATTAAAATGACCGCATTTTAAGTAACTTTTTCTTTCAGGTGATAGTGTGATGTTTCCTCTCGCTAATTTAACTGATGATCGTGCTTCCATAGATGCTATTGATCCTGGTCAAGAATGTATTATTACGGGACGAGAATGCCCGCTTTTAGGATAAAGTGAAACGGATTCATGATCGATGATAGTTCATGATTTAAAGCCGAATAAAGGTTTTACTTCACACCTGGTTTCAAACTTTTTCCGAGAAGCTCAACTCCAAGGAGTCTTCACATCATCGGAGAAGTGTTTACTTGAGCGCTTTTATCACGATTCTAACACCAACGGATCATTTATCGTGAACGACAATAGTAAAGCCTACTTTGATTGTAAGTGGTCCGAAGAAGTGGAGTAGACATTGCTCATTGATCCTATCACCGATAGACACGCCGCTTTCAGGACGTTAAACCGAAAGTACCACGAGAGTTACCCACTGATTTCGATATTCTTTTCTTTTTGTCTCTTTGCTTGTTCTTTTGTCACATCCCCTTAAATCCTATGTACTAGAAGGATTGTAACTCAAATGGATAAATAAACAAGGACACACTTTAACAATAAACCGTAATACAAATGTCAAGTATGTTCTCGAATTTAGTACATACTTAAGTTCTTCAATGAAAACATGTGATATGTACATACGACGATGTACTATCAAGGTATAAACCTTTCAAAGGACAATATTCCTATTGCTCAATACATCGCATCCATCATCTCGCTCAACCGCACATTTAAAACAACATGCAGGATCGAGTACAAGAATGCACTCAGCTGACTCATGCCAAAACATTTTTATCATTTTTAGATTACATCGCCACATCTCGATAAGCACACAAGGTTTTAGTCGAAAGCCTTGTGCTTACTAAAACATTTTCATCATTTCAAAATCGTCGCCGCCGTGCATTTTCTTCGTGTATGATCCGTATCCCATATCCTCATTTCATCGTCAGTTCAAACGCCGGGCGAGGCCCCTCTCACGACGCCGCTGACCGACCGTGAATTGTCCTTACAAAGACACAACACGCTCAGTGTACACGTTAATCCTAGCGTGCATCGCCTTCCGATAGATCCGATATCGATTTATAACCGGCTGGGCCACCCAACAAAAATTTAACATTTCATATCATCGTATCATTTCACAACATTCATTCCGATAGATCCATACACAAAATGTAAATATTTTAGCGTGTAATCTTGTAAACATTTTATCATCAGCTGAAAATAAGCATGGTAAATAAATTCATATGGAAATAAATTTAAATTAAAGCTCATATTTTATTTGAAAGAAGCCCCACCGGACTATCGCCTAATCGATTTCGAACGCGAGTCCCAGCTTAGCATATCTATTCTCTTTGAGGTTTTGGAGTTGAAATATCCATCGGGTCTTAGAACCCATATTTCTACTTTAGTGTATATCATGGCATGATATACAATCAATCGACCATGTAGTAAGACTCTAGTCAAATATTTCACGCTAGGTACGCTCCAAAAAAATATATATTGGTTGTTTTATCATGAATTGCATCTTATTTATGTTTCTAACGTTCATGACATATCATAATGAATGCATCGCATAGTCACATAAGGCATATTTCACAGGAGTTCCAACACATAGTCAAATTTCGTGTTTAATTTTCAAAGAAACAAATTTAAACAACCCAAGTGTCATACTTGACGATTCATAACTCGATTAAAATACGATATGGTTAATAAAGATACATGCTGGAAACCTCTAAACATGTACTACAAGTTCTAAGAAGGAATTCGATCCAAAAGAGTCGTGGTTCGAGATAGGGTCTAAAAGTGGGCAACCTAATCGACTTATACTTTTTATAGGTTCGAACTTTGACTCACAATACCAAAATGACTGCAGGCTACCAATTTCAAACCTTGTAACAAGAACTACATGTTTCATGAAGACCATACCGAAGATACCGACGACGAGAAATACATAAGCTCAAAGTTGACTAGTTGAATGGACAAATTTCGAAAGATTTTGGTCAATGAAAGGTATACCTATAAGACTAGGTTTGGGATCAAACTTTCCAGATCAAACTAGACATGGTAAGGAACATTTTATGAAGGAACCCAAGTCAAAGTCGGACTACAAACGGCCTGAACACCTCACTTAAAAGTCGGACTTGTAGAGTTTATTATAAGAAATTAGGCTACAGCTTTGACAAAACACCTACCTGTAAGTTAACTTAAAAATTCACTGAGAGCTTATTAATACGAATCTGATAATGCAACCTATCAGATTGAAAATCCACTTAAGTCAAGTCTAATTCAGAAAAGCCTCACCAATGATTCAAAATAGATTGGGAGATACAAATATTTTACTACAAGCTATCTACAGTGACAGTTTTGTGCAGTTCGTTTGTAAAATCTGGAATAAATAGTAAAAATTTAGAAAATTTGAAAATTTACATAAATCTTTTAGACATTCTAAATTATGTTTATGAAAATTTTAGAGTTTTATCATTAGCCAAACTCGAAACGAAGATCATGAACCGAGGGTAATGAACATGGCAATTTTACAGATTTGTGCAGTGTTTTAAAATACAATTAAAATAGTAAATCAAGTTGATTTACTTGAAATTTTACAGACGTGATAGACATGTTTAGTTTCAACATAGCTAAATTTCACATTCATCGACCACTGAAACGTAGTCAAATAAATTTATGAAGCTACTGTTCGTGCAGCCAACTCCCAGTTTTCGCTTAAGATTATTCTTCTTGTAAGTATTTCATGGGCATACGTATAAACAATGAAAATAGTGAATTTATCACTCCAAATAACCACCAAGATCATCAATCTAAGCATGCAAGTATGGTTTAGCCATGTCCAAGAATCATAGGATGTAGTTATACCTCAGCCACGATTTGAAGATAAACGAGAGAGATGGAGCTTGAGCTCTCTACATGGTGGAAATGGGTCTTTGAGCTTGAGAGAAATGGTGTAGGAGAAGAAGAGAGGAGAGGAGAGGAGAGAGAGGAGAGGAAGGAGAGAGACGGCTGCATTTGGGGGAGATGAGAGATATGGCTGATCCAAAAGGGAGGGAGGTAGGGTGGTGTTAGTGGTACGGTGACACTCATCACTACATTCACACGCATACCCACACATGCACAACTCACACATCTCCTCTCTATACACACACACACACACACGCTATATATATATATATATATATATATATATATATATATATATATATATAGTATTTAATTATTTTAGTTAGTCTATAATTAATCAAATTGTCATCATAGCATGTAATAGTGAAAGTCAACAATTAAACTTAGTGTATATATATGTGTAGCTCTCGCTATTACACATGTACTAGGTCCAATTTTATTTTCCATGCCATTAATAGACATATATGTTATAACATATGGTTTAGATGATAAATAATATCATAGGATAAATTAACTGTCAAATTATGTGATAAAACCTAAAATTCAAACTAGGTTTTCAAATCGAGGAATTTGATCCATATAATTCCTTAATGTTCTAGCATTGATTTAATGCTAAATAATACTGTAATTACATATATAATCATAGGAAATTAATTACTATAATTCCCCGATCATTTAACTCGCTCTTCATTTCATCTCTAAACGTTAACGCTTGAAAACGCTTTCAAAACGTTAATTATCGACTATCTCGAATGGTCGTAATAAAGTCGGAATCACTATATTAAATTATTCCATTAATAATGGAATTTAATTCTAAGCTTAATTGCTTAGAAAAATTTACGACGCTTTAACTATCGACACTAAATCGACGTTAAAGTAATACCGCCGACACGCTTTATAAACTTCATTTCCTTAATTCACGATTCTTAGTGAATATAAAATAGGAATTTATTCCTTCAGAATAACGAAATCATTATTCGACATTCATCGATTGAATATCTCGCGAAATTCTAATTCACGGGTTTTAAATACCGAATTAGCATCTAATCATCTGGATATTACATCTTTGATCTCTTGATCTATTTGTCGCCTCTATGTTTATTTTGTTCATAAGTGGGACGAAAAGTTTTACGTATTGTCGAAGAAGAGTCAAACCGATACCGGCTCAGTCAAGACGCCACATTCCGCCTCTTCTACCATCTATTATCGAAGTCTCCTCTTTGTTATTAATGTTTTGAGCACTAGGACAAGGCTCGAGTTTAGTGTGGAAAGAGTATTGGGTTTTGTCGGTCGTCGTGTTTTTTTTAACTCTCGACTCAAGTTTTTGTCTATACGAATAAGTCGAGATTTCGATTTATGCAATCAACTTTTCGTATTAGTCAAACCTTGATGTAATCCTTTCTTGTTGATATGTGATTGAAGTGCAACGTGAATTGACGAGATTGTGTGGATTGATCTTAAACCGGAGGTTATTGACGTGATTTGTCCGATTTATGCTAGGTAGTGTTAACAAGCAGGTTATCTATATACTTTTTCCTTTATGAAAAAAAGAGCAAAGAAAAGAAAAGAAAAAGAATGAGAATGAAAACTCCAATAAATTGTTGAGATTGTTGAAATGGAGGATGTGACTCGCCTCTCTCTCGTAGAATCATGAATTGGGCAATGGAAACCACGATAGGAGACTCGAGTTCATTGAGAATTCATCACCTTCAACATTGTTCCAAAATCATAAACATTCTTTGTGTTTTCAAAGAAACTTGTTGCTAAAGGTGACCACTTTAGTTAATTCACCTCAGCTGAGAGTCGAGTCCGAGCAAAAACACCACTTGTTTATTTCACATCCTCACAATCTTAGATTTGTTTCACGTTAACTTGAATATGTATTCACCAAGTTTGGGGAAAATAAAAGGGTTCGATTGATCGATTAAGAGTAAAGTTGAACGAGTTATTTTTCTATTCTTATTAGACTGCACTATGCTGAGGACAAGCAAACTGATAAGTGGGGGAGTTTTTTACTATGATTTGAGCTTTTCATATCTTATGCATGTTGTTTCCCATGGTTTGTTCTATTTATTCCGTCATTTTGATTAGTATTTATCGATTCGACTTATTTGGTTTGTTTCATATTTGTAGAAAGAGAGGTATTCAATAGACTAAATGGATCAAGAGTTGAATTATATTGAGGAGCATCTCGATAAGAGTGCCTTAGCGAAACGGATCGTATGTCGATAAGAATCGCCAAAGTCACGCACGCGTGCCCTGCCGCCCGCCGAGTCTCGGCACCACGCGTCACGATGCATGCGATCCACCCGATGTCGACCATACACGCCGCCACTTCCATCCGGTGTCGGTCGCACCGCTCACCCGATGATCCCACACCGAGCTGCCTCAAGGCGTGTCCCAACATCAGCGCCATTTCACTGCCGCGGCCATCCCAACAGACTTCTACGCCATGAACGCTTAGCGCTCCGCCGCCCACCGCCGCGCGGCAGCCTTTCTCCGTCCGCACGGGAACCAGCGCCCGCTGCCCGCCGCTCGCCCCTACGCTGCGTTTCATCGCACGCCGCCGCTTCACGCCGCACGCCACCTCTCCACGCCCGCCTCACCGCATGCGCCACCTACCACACCGCCGCCGCATGTCCGCTCCTCCGAGCACTCGCTACCGAGCAAGCGCCACCTTGAAATAGAAGCACACAATCGCGAGCGCCACCTTTAAAACAAGAACCCGCACCGCGCCGCCGCGTAACCGCGCCATTCATTCGTTATATATATAAGCCGCAAGTCGAGTTAGGTAGCTTCGGTTTTTCACTTACGGAGTCGATTTTATTTCGCTATTTCGCAGAGAGTTTCCGACGAGACGGACACACAATGTAAGAGAGAAAGAAACCTTTATTCTTCATTTATTTCTTCGCCTCCGCTCGCTCCATTTAATTTACGCGATCATAGATTGTTAGCTCGATCGATTCAGATTCGTAGTTAATTTCGATTATTGCATTTTCATATCGATACTATCTTTCTTTTCCTTTCAGATTTGATAATTTACGCTTCACGACTTTGATATTGAAATTTATTATTATGTTGAATCTTTCTCCATCATATTTTATTGCTTTCTATTTGATGAATTTAGCTTAGTTTTTTCGACGCTTAGCTTTCTCCGATTCGTGATTTCTTTAGGTATCATTTAGGGATTGACAACTCTTCAGCTAGGTTTGTTTTATTTATATTTATCAGATTTAATTCTCGCTTGTTCCAAACCCCATTTGGTATTAGAGTTTAGATTTACTGCTTTTATGTGTGACATGAACAATAAGCCCGTTAAGTTTACATTGAGAGAAGATTTGGGTTAATTTTCTCTACGATTATCTCATTCGACATGAGTTAATTAAAATAGTGTTTTTAGTTGAAACATTACTCTCCATAGTATCGCCTCACTCAGAGGAGTTTTAGCAAACGGATACAAGTAAGATTAAAGCCACAGTCTTGATCCTCTTTTATACGATAAATTAGTAAACAGAAAACCCACGTGTTGCAATTAATTATATAGGCATGCTAGGTATATAATCAATGTATGGTGAATTAAACATCCAAGATAGATCATGGAGAGGTTAAAATCGATTTCTTCATTGGTATCGAGCCCGATCGATTCGCTCGCTGGATTAATTCACGCTTATTTTATTACAGAATAATTAATTGTGTGATCCGTGCTCATCGTGGCTCGCTTTTGTTTTTGTCGATTTTGTTTTTCACCACGAAAATCCGTGGTTAGATTAGATTTATTTTTAGTAAATCTTATCGTAAAAAAGAAGAAGAAAAACACGAAGAACGAGCGATGGAGTTCCACGACGGCGACGGGGCAGAGCGAAGCCGGCACGACAAGCGCGGCCGGCACGGTACAGGCCGCGCGCACAGTGTCGGTCTCGCAAACGCCACGGCGGCAGCGAGCAGCGCACTGCCGCGCGTGGGCGCAGCAGCCTGGCGGTCGAAGACGATACCGTGCAGCTCGGCCGCCGCTGGTGCTCACATCGCACATGAAACGCACGCGCAGACACCAGCGGTGAGTCGCATCGAGGCTTCAGCAGGCGTCTTCAAGGGCCGCACGGAGACTCTGAGACGGGGTGGCGTGACGGAGCGAGCGAGTCATGCCAAGACGAGCTCAAGACGCCTCAACGCACGCGTGAGGACGACGCGCAACGCGCAGTTCAAAGTGCGTCGGTTCGAGCACATTTGCGGTGTAGAACGCCGACTGGGGTAGACGGGCATCCGCACGCGTGCAACGCGACGAGGTCGCAGCTCGGGAAAGGCGACGACGAGTCGACGTGGCGCGACGGGTCGCGTGCTCAGCGTGGCGGTCATCGCGCTGCCTACTCCTTTCCCAAACCATCTCCATTTTACGATCCCGACCCATTTTTCGCCCGATCCCGTTGGTTCCGATCCTAACCCGCCCAATTCAACGCTCGCACATTTTAATCTCCCCAACCAGCTTTTGATTTATCCGGTCCGCGTGCACGCGAGGCCCATTTCGAGATTAAGATCTTACTTTGTAAATCTATGTAATAGATTAGATTTAAATGGCGGTGTCACGCCGATGAACGCTTTATTTTATTTTTATCGCTCATATGCATGTCGTGGATGTTTAAATTATGCAGAGTATGCTATGTATGTTTATATTAGCCGACAAACCTTAAGTGTTTTACGAATTGACGCGATAGTAAGCATGCTAGGTTTATCGCTTATCAAGCATATTTTAGAATTCAGAGCATGTTTTACATGTCGAGTTCTATAGAAAAGCATGCTAGATTACGTGATCTCGCATGGACAAACCTTTGAATAAAAAGACTAAGAAGCAACCCGACAAATTAATTTTTCAAATTAAAAGTAGACCTCCACTTTTGATCTCTAAACAAAGCGAGAGCGACCGTGAGTAAACGCCCACACGCGCTTGCTTGCACTGCTTATCATAAGTTTGTTAGATGAGATTTCTAAATAAAACATTTTAAATCTATCGAGAGTGGGAGTTTCATGTAAACGCCCACACGCCGGGCTTGATGTGCGATTTTCATAAGTTCTCTAGAGATAGATATAATGAGATAACAAAAGAATTTAATTGCGTATGGTCCGAAGTATACCAATTCTAAGAATTCATTTTCCGTTAAAAGTGTCATGTAGACATCCTCAAGTACAACTTCCGCAAGTCCCTTCGCGATAGTGATGTGGTCTAGTAAGGTCCAATCATTAATTTCATTTTCATAAGGATAAGTCGATGGATTGAAATTAAACGACTAAAAGGTATATTTTAGTCCGGTCGAGGGTTCATGTAAACGCCCACACGGCGGCTTGCATGTGGAATTCCTCATTGGAGGTTTCAATTAATATTGTTTTATCAAAAGGTTACAATATTATTGTTACTAATTATTTGCGATCGTATGCTTATGTGTTTACATTATCGCTTCGATATGTCTCTTACGCCGATTATCAATATGCTCGCACAAAACGTCTATCCGTCCAAATTTTATCGAGTGGAAACGAAACATGGAATATGTTCTTATTCAAGAACACATGTTTGTTCTCACTACTCCTAAACCCGATGCCTTACACGATCGACTGAATAAGAGCGAGAGTCAAGCATTTGAATAAGTCAAACAATACGGCTAAATGCTATATGATGACTACGATGTCCAAAGGTTTGCCGCAAGATCAACGATGGTAGACGATGATATTTGGTCAAGTCTCGAGAGTAAGTTTGGGCGTGGATCGACAATCCGCTCCACACAATGAGAGAAATCTTGCGTAAGATGGAAGGAAGTTCGTCCATGAACATGTCTCCCACAGACTCATCTCATGGATAGTCTTGATCTGGGAGGAGGTATCGACGGCGCCAAGGTCGACATCATCATTACACCGCCAAGTCTTTGAGAACTCGAAGCGATCATGAGCAAGACCGAGTTTACTTAGTCGCTGTTAATGATCTCTGTCATGAAGGAGTTATGGAAAAGAGCACATGCTCTGCTAGCACATCTAAGGGCCCAAAATTTTCATGCAAAATGGAAATAGAAAAGGTGCCAAAGTGGTAGAGGAAAGGGAAATGTGGAGCAAGAACATGGTTCACCGAGGCTTAAAAGCCAAAGGAGAGGCAAGTGCTTCAAGTGAAGACGGCATTGAAGGCCAAGTGCCCTATGCTCAATGCTCAAGGTACGCCTTGCTTTAGTAACGGAAACATGTTTAGCGACTTGTTCTACCCATTCGGTAGTAGATACGCGATCGATCATGTTTGTTACACCTGCTGGGTTCCCAGCAAGGGAGTCGTTGATGGCGAGATAACGATTCCATGGGCAACGCGGAAAGTCAGGTCGCTGCTGGAGATGTTTTTATGTTTAGACAGCTTTAGTTTTGAAAGACGCTTTATATGTCGGATTTTCTGAACCTTGTTTCGCTTTCAAATTATTTACTCATGGATATTCGTTATTTTTATAGTGGTGTTTCTATCATAAGAAATGACGGTTATCGTGGTGCACTTATATAATTCGCTTTATACTATTTGCAAAACATAATACCTATAACTATGTCGATCTTCATCAAACCCAAAAAGAGAAAGTTTTCTTCGAAGATGACTCTACTTCTCTGTGCATCTTAGATTAGGTCACATCAATCTAAATAGGATCCAAAGACCGCTAAGAATGGAGCTGGTAATCTCACACATCTGCTCCCGCCCAACTCGTGATGAAGGTAAGATGTCACTGCACTTCAAAGCGGTTATAGAGCCAAAGAAATGTTGAGTTAGTCCATTTCGACCTGTGGACCGATGTCCACACAAGCTCGTGGAGGGTACGAGTATTTTGTCACTTTCATCGACGACACTAAGGTACGGATACGATACCGCTTCACCGCAAGTCTGAATGCTTTGAGAAATTCAAAGAGTTTAAGGCAAGGGAGACCTAGGTAAAGTATCAAGTCATCATGGTCGATCATGCAATACCTCAAGAACGAGTTTATGGACTATCTAGTGAGGGGATTACATCCCAACAAGATTCTCACCGCACACCACAAAAAATGGGTGTCGAGCAAAATAGGACTCTTTATGGTTAGATCTATGACGAGTTATGCTACATCCTATTTCGCTCGGGTATGCCTTAGAGAACGGCATACTTGCTAAATCTAGTACCGCCCAAGTCACCGAAAGACCCCTTCGAGTTGTGGTTTGGGCGAAGCCCGTTTAAGACATAATGATAGGAGCCAACACGTGCCGACAAGAAGACCGAGTTGAGGCTAGATCCGACGCAGCTTTATCGCTATCCTAAGGAACGAAGTGGTTTATTCTATAGTCCAAGGATCAAGTCATTATTAGACTAATGCCCATTCTTAGAAGAGGATTATATGAAAATCATAAGTCCAAAGTTGAAATCATTCTTCAAGAATTAGAAGATGATCGATTCCACCACCGACAGGCAAAGGTAGAGTGTCGAGTCTAGGGAGGATCGACACCGATACTTCAAGAAATTGAATGGGTCGAGTTCCACCGAGATACCGACGCATAGTCCACAAGAAGTTGTGCAAGTTAGAGAACCACAAGTTCCGCACCCACCGCCGCTATTGTGCCAGAACTCTCGCAGTGGGAGGGTTGTTCGTCAACCCGAGCGATTTATGTTCGTGGGTAATCTTCGATTTAGTCCCACAGATTAACATGCAATAATCGACCCATGGACATACAAGGAGGCATACAAGATATTGATGCAAGATCATGGCACACCGCTATGGACTTAGAAATGAGTCCATAACGCTATGGATGTATATGAAAGACACTCTACCGATGGCAAGGAAGCCATAGGTAGTAGTGGATAAGAAAGAGATTCGATGGAGAGGTTTCGCTTTTAACAGCCGCTTGGCAAAGGTACACTTGATGAGGGCATCGATTTCGAGACCTTTTCCGTAGCAATGCTCAAGTCCATCGTAATTCTTCTAGCCATAGCAGCCCACTCGAACCTAAGGTTTGGCAAATGGATGTTAAACCGCTTTAAACGGTTACCTGAGGAAGGAGACATCTATATGCAAGAACCCAAGGTTATGTGGTAGCGGAAGACATCTAGTATGGAAGAGTCCATTTATGGACTTAAGCCTCCCGATCATGGAACTTACGCTTGACGAGGTGGTAAAGTCCCATGGATTTACCCATCGCCAGCGAGTAGTGTGTATCGTTAGATGTCAACGTGATGTGGTATTTCGCACTTTATGTAGATGACATCCTTCTAGTCGGCAACAACGTGAAGTCTATCGACGAAAGAGTTGGCTATCCGATCGCCAAATGAAAGACTTAGGAGATGCACAGACATTCTGGGATCAAGGTTTACCGAGATCGCAAGAAGAAAATGTTGAGCTTATCTCAGCGCCTTACATCGATACCGTGATTACTGCTTTAGTATGCACCGCCAAGAAAGGATTGCTACCTTCGACATGGCGCCTTTTTCAAGACGCAACACCCATGACCGCAGCGAGATAGAGGAATGAGACAAGTTCCTTACGCCCCGAGGAAGTCTCATGTACGCAATGCTATGCACGAGGCGATATCTCGCATGCGGTAGCAAGTAGCTAGATATCGCCTAACCTCGACAAGCTCATCGATCGAGAAGCATATACTCAAGCACCGAAAAGGACTCGAGATTATGCTAGTTTACCATGCAGATAGTCTAATGCCTGGGTTATCACTGGATTTCCAAGCGACCGTGAGAAAAAGTCAACCTCGCTATGTGTTTACCTTGAGGGGAGTCAGATCCTGTGAGTGCAAAGCAAAGATGCATATGGACTCTACCATGGAAGCCGATATATAGCCGGTCTGTGTGGTGCACTAGTCAGAAACTCAAAGGAACCACGGACCCACAAGGCGACAAACAACATGAGAGAAAGTACCATGTCATACGAGAAATCGTTAGACGAGGTGACGGTGATTGAAAAGATTGATACGACGGAATCTAGCGGATCCATTCACGAAGAGCTCGCAAAAAGTCTACGATGGACACGTTAGAGGACTCGATTATGCTGATGGCACCCACTTAGAAAGGAAACTTTGTATAAGTGGGAGAAAGTGATGGTTGTTTGTAATAGCTAGTAGAGAGACACATTGTATACTAAAAGTTTGCTTTAGTATATGGGAGATTGTGATTTGTATACGAAAGCTTGGTTGAGCTTGTATACAATGTTTCCTCGTTACCACTATTACAATCTCCTATCCGATTAAATTGATATTGATTGCAATGTGTCCCCTTATCTCATATATAGTTAGATCATACAAGTGTAGAAGATCACGTAACCGTATGATTGGTCAAGCTTAATGAGATATAAAAGTTTCACAACCGAGACGACTTAAGGACGAGTTTCGTTAGCAGATAGATAAGAAGTGACTGACTTAGTTGCTTGTTCATGCCGGTACCCTCGACGTATAGGATCACAGAGATGAGTTCTTTCTATCGCTCGGAAGAACCAAGATCTCGTGACTTACGATGATCTAAACCTCGATAAGGTATTAGGTGAGTATGAGTTGTACCATCACTGACTTGTTATGGGTAGGTTATATGTAACCCAAGATTCTCCGATTCGGTGGCAGTTGATGTCACGCTAGTTATCTCAGACGAGTCACCGTATCCGCTAGGATGATGACGCCCCTTGGAGCTCAAAGGTTTATTGTACTAAACCCCGCAGTTGAGTTAGCTCAAGCACAATAATAAGGTCGAGTGGTACTACTTAAGAAAGAGATTAATCGCTTTAAGCAATGATTGCTATAAATGATTAATGGACGCTCGATATCTTAAATACGGGATTCAGAATGTCTAAGTGCAAGCCCGACTCAACTTCGTAATAAAGGGTAAGTCAACATTCTTTCTCTAGTGGCATGATCGAATGTTTATAAATTAATTTATGTTCGGCGAACATAAGATAATTAATTTATTTGAGGCCCATCTTTATTCCTGATTTGATCCCGGTGGCCCATCCAAGCCTTTTGCTAGAAAATCGCCCATTCCTATGTAAGTCAGATATTCTGATTTCCATATTAGGATAAATTATATCTCATATCATAAGATATAAAGATTATTATTCTCGATATGGTATATCCTTTTAAGGATAAGATTGTATTTATTAGATATGCAGATATATCCTATTAGATTCTAGGATGCATAATAAATACAAGGAGAGAAAATTTAGAGCATCTAATGGTAGTGATTTAAATTCATTAAGACTTTATTCTCCATAGATCGCCCTCACTCGAGTGAGATGGCAAACGATACACCGAAGGTCAAAGCACGAGTCTCCGCTCGATCCGCTCACTTATCCGATCCACAATCAGGTAAACACGGAAAACCCCAACGTGTTCAATTAATTATATAGCGCATGCTAGGTTTATAATCAATGTATGGTGAATTAAATATCCAAGATAGATCCTAGGGCTAAACATAGTTTTTCCCTAAATGGTGGCATCGCTCGGTTTAGATTAATCTTTTGTTTTCCTTTTCGATCATCGCCCTTCAACCTTATTATTGTACTTGAGCTAAGCTCAACGCACGATTTTAGTACAATAAATCTTTGAGCTCTTGGGACGCCATCATCCTAAACTAATACTTGACTGACATGATAACTAGTACGACATACAAGCACCGCCACCACCCAAGATACGGAGAATTGAGTTATCTAATGTAACCTCACCCATAACATGTCAAAGTGATGGTCAAGAACTCATACTCACCTAAACCTTATCGAGATTTAGATCGACGTAGTCACCGAGATCTGTGTTCTTATGATGGTCGACAGAACTCATCTCACCGTGATCCATCAATACGCCAATTGCACTAAAGAGACAAGCAACCAAGTCAAGTCACTTATCTACACCGTAGCCTATACCGATAACTCGTCTCAAGTTGTCTTAGTTGGATTCTTTTATATCTCATTAAGCTTAAACAATCATACGTACTTTTGTCTTCTATACACTATATAATCTAACTTATGTATGAGATAAAGAGACATACATATGCAATCAAGTAAACAATTCAGATAGGAGATTGTAATAATGGTAAGAGAAAACATTGTATACAAGCTCACATTCTCGCTTTTAGTATACAATCCAACATTCGCCTCATTGAACTATTACTTAGTCATAGGAAATCGATTTTAACCCTCTCGATGATCTATTCGATGTTTAATTCACCATAAATTGATTATATACCTAGTATGCACCTATATAATTAATTACAACACGCGGTGTTTTTCGTGTTCACCGTGAATTTATCGACAAAGAATTGATCAAGACTAATGCTTTGATCTTTTGACTCGATCCTGCTCGCTAAAACTCCAATGTCGAATGAGAGCAATCTATGGAGAGTACAAGAAAAATTTCTTCTTCCTCACACTTGGAAATCTCGAAAATCACAATATGCACACGATAATTTTGAAAATCTCTTAGAATTTGGTTACACCGATTTTCCTTACCTTATATTTATAATGCAACCCTAGAATCCTATTAGGATAGGATCTCGCGATATCTAATAAATATATTCATCTTTTCGTGATAGAGAGGATCGTAGTCCCAAGGTTTCATTTATTCCTCGATTGAGAAAGCATCCTCCTTAACGATCTACAATGCTACGGTGTTAGCATTGAGTCCACTATAAAATTGGGTCACTACGCTGTGTGAAACCCATGTCAGGACACTTTTGAGCATGTCAATCTCCCAAGCTTCAAATAATGATTCATCTCTCAATTGTAGAAAGTGGGAGATCTCAAGAATGATTTTCCGAGCTAAGGTGTGGAAGTAATTAGATATGAATTTCTATAATTGTTCCCATGTAGTGATTCTTGATCTCCAAGCTTCAACCACTCTTTCGCTGACCGCAATAAAATATGAAGATCCGCATCCGGATGGCATCACCGACACCCATTCTCGCTGATAGTATCACATATTAAGGAATGCCTCTAGACGTGCATTGGGTCTTCGAACCCTCCCCAAACCGCCCTCAGATCACACCGATTAGCAGTGCTTAACTCAAAGGTGTTAGCATTAATAATGCTCCCCATCATCCACCTTGAACCGATCCATCGGTCTGATATGTGATCGATGGGTGGTGCTCGCCCATCAATCTGCCCATCTCGATTATTCAACGCCGCCGACGCTGATTGCGGCAAGATCTTTCCATCTCGCCATCCGATCACGGCCTTGGGGTTGTCTATCTCGCCATTACAACTTTCTCGCCTTGCGCCCTTTGTGTTATTTTTCAATCTCAATGTCTAAGGAAGAATGTCTTCCTTCATGACTCAGAATCGTGTGTAAACGCAAAACAACAACCGATCAATCCAAACAATAAAATAGAAATAATTTTAATTTATTTTATTTATTTATTTTGTATTTATTTTTATATAAGCTCGAATTAATAACTACAATCTAGAAAATTATCACTATGAAATATAAATGCCTCTCGCATCAATACCAAAAATTTGATCGCTATATTTCCCACCAAATAAATGATAGTAAAACAACAAGTATATATATCGTATCCACGGACCGCAACTTGAGAACATAACAACACTGACACATAATCTTGATTATTATTCGTGCAACAAAAATCAAGAAGGAGGTTTATAAAACTAGACACAAAATATAAATAGGAATAAACCGAGAATGAAAGACTAACTCACGGATGTACTTAACCTAACCTATTCACACAATTAACCCTATTAATCAGGTACCAATTTAATCCGCATTCATATGAAGGATCACTAATGTAACTATAGTTTCCGCAAGGACAACCTATAGAGTAGGTTAGCCTAAACTCTATCTCCGCTTGCTCTAGAGAAGTAAGCTAATTACCAAAAGCACACAAAGAATAAGATCCTCAGCTCATCTATCTCCGCTGTATCAAGGTAAAATCAGATATGAATTCAAGATATCGACTATGCAATTAATTCCGTCAGACATCAATCACATAACTAGCATGCATCAATATCACGATACCAACACATAAGAATTAAAGCCAAGAATCATAAATCATGAATAGACGGTAAAACAATATCAACTCATAAATTATACTAATCTAGTCGACATACAAACCCTATGATCAATACGGAATTTAGCTACACATAACTAAAATACTAAAACAATAAATAAATAAAGATAACATAAATTGAAATAGATAGATAAACCATAAGATTCCATGATGAACAATGTAGCACTTAATCAGAATAAACCGAACTAGAAACAAAACCGAACTCTAACCGAAACAAAAAAAATTCTAAAAGCTAAACTATTCGGAAAATGTGCAAAAGTAAATGAGTAAAATATGTGTTTTGTTCTCGCCTCAATCTAAAGCTCTCGTAGTGTGTGATGATCCCATCTCTTCCGCCGCGCTTATATGGAACCCTAGTCGCGTCATGAGACTAGCTTGCGAGCCATTCCCGAGATAGAAAGTCGCGAGCTGCGCTTGTACGCTGTCCGCCTTCTCTTGCTCGCGACTGGCTCACGATAGGTCGCGCAAGTCTCGCGAGGCGTGTTTTCTCACACACACAGTGCGCATCGCCAAGCTCGCTTCTCGTGTCCGAATTCGAATGCGATCCGCTTGTGCCTATGTTCTTCATCGAGATACTTTAACATTGTAAACTTTTCACATCCATACTTATCATATCCATTTCATCCTATTTAACATCGTCAAACAGCATTCTTCACACGAGTCACACCGGCTGGCTACAGTGGCCGCTAGCCTCGTTCCTTTCATCTTTGGTTACTTTTGCCTGCATCGATTATCTCCCCGAAAAGCCTACAAAACACCAAAATGAATCCCAAGAGCAATATCTTCAAAATGGCTAAAACATAATATCAACTATATAAACTCACTTAAATTGATCTAAATTCATCATAATATATCATTATTAAACTAGTAAAAAGCTTATCACATCCCAAACTTAAAACATTGTTTGTCCTCAAATAACACGTAACATAGAGAGACAACCAAAAGAATAGGCATGAGTCGAACGACAACAAAGAATAAGCCTCAAAGCAATAAGCAACAAAAGATTCACATCATGAATCAAATCACAACATCTTTCGTTAAACTCACATATCATAATAATCATAAGCACAATCTTTTAAACTGAACTCACAACATGGATATATATATAAGAAATTTCAAACACTCAAGTGTATCGAGGACGTGTATACCTCAAAGTTTAAAAACACACTAAATCTACCACAACTGCTTCAACGGCAATTGTCTCTATAAAATAGCACCGATTCTTCGTAAAGGTTAATTTTTCAAATTTCCTAACTTCTTCTTGCTTAACGCATCTTTGAGAAATTGACGATCCCACATGTTTCGTGAGTGCATCAAAGAGAGGTATGTTGATGTTTACTTTCGAATATCTCTTCAATCGGGCGAACCCTCGCCATATTTCTTCTTCGGGGTTGAGAAAATGAGCATCGGCCACCTGAGGCGGCCGGGTCGTCATGGCTTTCCTCACGAGGTTGAGTCGTGAGACCCCTCGCGAGGTCTTCTCAGATGTCTTCATGGATTCCCTCATGCACCTTCCCGAGAGGCAAAGTTGCGAGGTGATGTTCTCGCTCAGCACGCCTTGCGCTGATTCCTCGTGACCCTTCCTCGTGGGAAGGTCGCGAGGTCCGATTCTATGTCCGTCGCTCACAGGCGAGAACCGCCGTAACATCTGCCCTCCCACACTCTTTCATGTTCCATGTGATTAGCATATGATGCTCCGCCTCGAGAGATCAGATTTACACTTCTGAGTAGTGTGATTCTTCGGATTTTGTTCGTTGCTTGGGAATCGCCTCGCTCGCATCCAAATTTCTCATCGCCATCCGCCCCACTTGGTTCTCCACCATCTTCAATTGTTTGCCAAGAGCTATGACAAGATTATTTATGGCATTGATTGTGCTCTCCAACGTGTTCAACCTATTCCCAATCGATTTAAATATTTTGTCGAGCCACTATATGTTGGCGACTCATCAGATTTGTCGATTGCTCACCAACACTTGTGCATCAAGTCTTCGAGGCTCGCCTTCTGGTTCCACAATCATTCCATTATTAACAAGAAACCAGTGGTTGTCGAGCATTCTCACGCATTAGCATAGGAAAAATTGAAGTTCTATTGTTGATGATAGGATGGATTCTCATTCGATTCCCCGAAGTTGTTCCTTTGGTTCACATATTGAAACTCCTCAATATTCGCGCCATAGCCACGCCATTTGCCCTTTCTTCTCGCTTCAGCATCTTCGCAGATATGTGAATTTTCTAATGCATCATCGATCTCGCTGTCAAGTTCTCGCAATGAAAATTTTCTTATCGGCCGCTCTCCATCGCCATTGATCACTATCGATGTCATCTCCTCAATTATTCTCAATGCTTCATCTATTCCTCGATTGAGAAGGCATCCTCCCCGACGCTGGCTCGCAATGCCACGGTGTTAGCATTGAGTCCACTATAAAATTAGGTCACTTGTTGCTCGTGAAACCCATGTTGTGGATACTGAGCAAGTCAATCTCTCCCAAGCTTCAAATAATGATTCATCTCCCACCAGAAAAGTGAGATCTCAACAATGATTTTCCAGCTTGTAGTGGGAAGTATTTAGATAGAATTTCTCGCATAATTGCTTTCATAATGATTCTGATCCGTCCAAGCTCGAACCACTTTGTGGATTAGGATTTGTATATCGAAAGCGCTTTGTTGAGCTTGTATACAATGTTTTCGTTACCACTATTACAATCTCCTATCCGATTGAATACTTGATTGCATATATTCGTGTCCCCTTATCTCATATATGTTAGATCATACAAGGTGTAGAAGATCACGTAAGTCCGTATGATTGGTCAAGCTTAATGAGATATAAAAGTTTCACACCGAGACGACTTAAGGACGAGTTGTCGGTTTAGCCGCAGATAGATAAGAAGTGACTCGACTTAGTTGCTTGTCTATGCCGGCACGCCTCGACGTATCAAGGATCACAGTGAGATGAGTTCTTCTTTCCGACCGCCGTGAAGAACCAAGATCTCGTGACTTACGATGATCTAAACCTCGATAAGGTATTAGTGAGTATGAGTTGTCGACCATCACTTTGACTTGTTATGAGCGAGGGTTATAGTTCTAACCCAAGATTCTCCGCATCTCGGGTGGTGGCAAGGTTTCAGATGTCACGCTAGTTATCTCAGACGAGTCACCGTATCCGCTAGGATGATGACGCCCCTTAAGGAGCTCAAAGGTTTATTGTACTAAACCCCGCAGTTGAGTTAGCTCAAGCACAATAATAAGGTCGAGTGGTACTACTTAAGGAAATGAAGTTATTAATCGCTTTAAGCAATGATTGCTATAAATGATTAATGGACGCTCGATATCTTAAATACGGGATTCAGAATGTTCAAGTGCAAGCCCGACTCAACTTCGTAATAAAGGGTAAGTCAACATTCTTCTCTAGTGGCATGATCGAATGTTTATAAATTAATTTATGTTCGGGTCGAACATAAGATAATTAATTTATTTGAGGCCCATCTTTATTCCTCAGATTTGATCCTGGTCGGCCCATCCAGCCCATAGCTACAAGAAAATCGGCCCCTATGTGCTCTCAAAGGAAAGATTTTATTCTCTTTATCCCACAAGGATATAATTATATTTATGGTATATGCATAGATCCTTTCCATATAAGATTATGGTAATAATCCCGAGAGTATGGAAATAATCCCGAGAGTATGGAAATAATCCTAAGATTATGGTAATATTCCATATAGATTATGGTAATATTCCATAGGATTATGGTAATATTCCATAGGATTAAGGTAGTGCATTATAAATATAAGGTATGAGATAAAGTCTAGGTTAATGCTCATTAATCACCACAAATTTTCGCCATCTCATCAAGCTCGAGAGAAAATTTTTCGAAATTATCAAGAGAGCATTGGGTGATTTTCCAAGCATTCTCCATAGATCGCCCTCACCGACGCTGGAGATTGGGCAACCGGATACACCCGTAAGGTCAAAGCACGAGTCCGATCCGCTCGATCCGCTCATCTCGCTCCATCGACCTCTTCGCATCCAAAGGTAAACACGTGAAAACCCCAACGTGTTGCGATTTAATTATATAGACGCATGCTAGGTTTATAATCAATGTATGGTGAATTAAACACCCAAGATGGATCCTCGGGCAGGGTTAACATACGCTTTTCCTACACTGGTATCGAGCCCGGATCGTAATCTCGCTCGCTGGATTAATTCACGCTGATTATTACGCGCTTTTATTTAATTGTGGATCCGCTGCTCATCGTGGCTCGCTTATTATTTTGTTGTTGTTGTTGTTTTACACCACGAGAAAATCCGTGGTTAGATTAGATTTTATTATGTAAATCTTATCCGTAAAAGAAGAACGAAGACGAAAGAACGAAGAACGAAACGACGGAAAAACAGTCTCTCGCCAGCCCTCGACGGTATTCGCGAAGCGAGCCTCGCGGTCGCGAGGGCGATCGCGAGGGGGCGCGGCGACGGGCGGCGTCACAAGACGAGATCCCCGGCGCCACGCGAGCGATCGAGCGGTCGCGAGATACGGCCGCAAGCAAGCGAGCGAGCGAAGCTAGCGGGCGACGGGCGCGCTCGCGCAGAAACCCGGCGCATGAGCGCATCGCGGTCGCGAAGTTTCGCCGCCGGGCGACGACGCCTCGCAGACGCTCGCGCCGGGGGTGGCCACGCATGTTCGTTGCCGGGTCGCGGTCGCTTTAGCGATCGCGAGGTAGCCCGCGAGGGACACGCGGCAGCGCGGCGCGACAAGAGGTCGGGCGCGGGCCGGGCTTTCGCCTCAGCGCCGCCCAAAGACAGACAATGACCCGCCCGCACCGCTTTTCCAGATTTTCCGTCCGCGCCCGCACGCGAGGCCCATTTGTTGAATCCGTCCGCGCCCGCACGCGAGGTCTGTCAAGTTTAATTGCACTTTGTAAATCTATGTAATAGATTAGATTTAAATGTGCAGTGTTTCACGATTGGGCCGCTGGCGAACGCTTTATTTTATTTTTATCGCTCATATGCATGTCGTGGATGTTTAAATTATGCAAGAGTATGTTATGTATGTTTATATTACGCCGACAAACCTTAAGTGTTTTACGAATTGACGCGCATAGTAAGCATGCTAGGTTTATCGCTTATCAAGCATATTTTAGAATTTCGCGAGCATGTTTTACATGTCGAGTTCTATAGAAAAGCATGCTAGATTACGTGATCTCGCATGGACAAACCTTTGAATAAAAAGACTAAGCAAGCAACCCGACAAATTAATTTTTCAAATTAAAATGTCAAGACCTCCACTTTTTGATCTCTAAACAAAGCGAGACGACCGTGAGTAAACGCCCACACGCGCGGCTTGCTTGCACTGCTTATCATAAGTTTGTTAGATGAGATTTCTAAATAAAACATTTTAAATCTATCGAGAAGTGGGAGTTTCATGTAAACGCCCACACGCTGCGGCTTGCATGTGCGATTTTCATAAGTTCTCTAGAGATAGATATAAATGAGATAACAAAAGAATTTGAATTGGAAGCGGTATGGTCCGAGTGAGTATACCAATTCTAAGAATTCATTTTCTCGTTAAAATTGTGGTCATTGCTTAGACATCACCTCAAGTACAACTTCCCGCCAAGTCCCTTCGCGATAGTGATGTGGTCTAGTAAGGTCCAATCATTAATTTCATTTGTCATAAGGATAAGTCGACATGGATTGAAATTAAACGACTAAAAGGTATATTTTAGTCCGGTCGAGGGGTTCATGTAAACGCCCACACGCGCGGGCTTGTATGTGGAATTCCTCGGCGATTGGAGGTTTCAATTAATATTGTTTTATCAAAAGGTTACAATATTATTGTTACGTAATTATTTGCGATCGTATGCTTATGTGTTTACATTATCGCTTCGTATATGTCTCTTACGCCGATTATCAATATGCTCGCACAAAACTGCTATCCGTCCAAATTTTATCGAGTGGAAACGAAACATGGAATATGTTCTTATATCAAGAACACATGTTTGTTCTCACTACTCCTAAACCCGATGCCCATCGACGATCGACTAACGAGCAATGAGAGTCAAGGCACTTTGAATAAGTCAAACAATATGGCTAAATGCTATATGATGACTACGATGTCCAAAGGTTTGTACCGCAAAGATCGCCGATGGTAGACGCGATCGATATTTGGTCAAGTCTCGAGAGTAAGTTTGGGCAATGATCGACATCCGCCCACACAATGAGAGAAATCTTGCATGTAAGATGGAAGAAGGAAGTTCGTCCATGAACATGTCTCCCACACGACTCATCTCATGGATAGTCTTGATCGCTGGGAGGAGGTATTGACGGCGGCCAAGGTCGATATCATCCTCAATACACCGCCCAAGTCTTTTGAGAACTCGCTGAATGCGATCATGAGCAAGACCGAGTTTACACTTAGTCGCTGCTTAATGATCTCGCTGTCATGAAGGAGTTATGGAAAAGGAGCACATGCTCGCTAGCACATCTAAGGGCCCAAAATTTTCATCGCAAAATGGAAATAGAAAAGGGTGCCAAAGGTGGTAGAGGCAAGGGAAATAGTGGGAGAATGGGAGCAAGAACATGGTTACACCGAGGCTTGAAGAAGCCAAAGGAGAAGGGCAAGTGCTTCAAGTGCGGTAAGATCGGCATTGAAGGCCAAGTGCCCTATGCTCAATGCTCAAGGTACGCTGCTTGCTTTAGTAACGGAAACATGTTTAGCGACTTGTTCTACCCATTCTCGGTAGTAGATACCGCGAATCGATCATGTTTGTTACACCTGCGTGGGTTCCCGCGACAAGGGAGTCGCTTGATGGCGAGATAACGATTCCATGGGCAACGCGCGAAAGTCAAGTTGCTGCTTGGAGATGTTTTTTATGTTTTGGGACAACAGCTTTAGTTTTGAAAGACGCTTTATATGTGCCGGATTTTCATGAACCTTGTTTCTGCTTCAAATTATTTACTCATGGATATTCTCGTTATTTTTGATAGTGGTGTTTCTATCATAAGAAATGACGGTTATCCGTGTTGGCACTTTATATAATTCGCTTATACTATTTCTCGCAAAACATAATACCTATAACTATGTCAGATCTTCATCAAACCCTAAAAGAGAAAGTTTTCTTCAAGAAGATGACTCTACTTTTCTCTCGGCATCTTAGATTAGGTCACATCAATCTAAATAGGATCCAAAGACCGCTAAGAATGGAGCGTTGGTAATCTCACTACATCTCCGCTCCCACCGCGAACTCAGATAAGGTAAGATGTCACTGCACCTTCAAAGCGAAGGGTTATAGAGCCAAAGAAATGTTCGAGTTAGTCCATTTCGACCTGTGGACCGATGTCCACACAAGCTCGTGGAGGGTACGAGTATTTTGTCACTTCATCGACGACACTAAGGTACGGATACATATACCGCTTCACCGCAAGTCCGAATGCTTTGAGAAATTCAAAGAGTTTAAGGCGGAAGTGGAGACGGTTAGGTAAAAGTATCAAGTCATCAAGGCTCGATCATGGTATGCTAATACCTCAAGAACGAAGTTTATGGACTATCTAGTGAAGTGTGGGATTACATCCCAACAAGATTTCACCGGCACACCACAAAAAAAATGGTGTGTCGAGCCAAGAATAGGACTCTTTCGAAATGGTTAGATCTATGACGAGTTATGCTACATTGCCTATTTCGCTCGGGATATGCCTTAGAGACGGCGGCATACTTGCTAAATCTAGTACCGCCCAAGTCACCGAAAAGACCCTTCGAGTTGTGGTTTGGGCGAAGCCCGCTTTAAGCCACATAAAGATATGGGCAGCCCAAAGACACGTGCCGAACAAGAAGGCCGACAAGTTGAGGCTAGATCCGACGCAAGGTCGTTTATCGCTATCCTAGAGGAACGAAAGGTGGTTTATTCTATAGTCCTAAGGATCAAGGTCATTATTAAGACTAATGCCCGATTCTTAGAAGAGGATTATATGAAAATCATAAGTCCAAAGTTGAAATCATTCTTCAAGAATTAGAAGATGATCGATTCCACCACCGACAGCCAAAGGTACGAGATGTCGAGTCTAGTGGAGGATCGACACCGATACTTCAAGAAATTGAAGTGGGTCGAGTTCCACCGAGATACCGACCGCATAAGTGGTACCTACACACAGAAGTTGTGCAAGTTAGAGAACCACAAGTATCTCGCACCCACCGCCGCTATTGTGCTCAGAGAACCTCGTCAGAGTGGGAGGGTTGTTCGTCAACCCGAGCGATTTATGTTCGTGGGTGAATCTTCGGATTTAGTCCCAGCAGATTTAACATGCAATAATCGACCCATGGACATACAAGGAGGCGATACAAGATATTGATGCAAGATTATGGCACACCGCTATGGACTTAGAAATGGAGTCCATAACGGCTATGGATGTATATGAAAGACACTCTACCGATGGCAAGGAAGCCATAGGTAGTAAGTGGATATACAAGAGGAAGAGAGATTCCGATGGAGAGGTTTCGCTTTTAAAGCCGTGCTTCAGGCGAAAGGGTACACTCTGATTGAGGGCATCGATTTCGACGAGACCTTTCACCGTAGCAATGCTCAAGTCCATCGTAATTTTCTAGCCATAGCAGCCCACTGAACCCAGAGGTTTGGCAATGGATGTTAAAACCGCTTAAACGGTTACCTTGAGGAAGGTAAGACATCTATATGCAAAGAACCTCAAGGTTATGTGGTAAAGGTGAAGAGCATCTAGTATGGAAGCTAAGAAGTCCATTTACGGACTTAAGCAGCCTCCCGATCATGGAACTTACGCTGACGAGGTGGTAAAGTCCCATGGATTTACCCAGCTGCCTAGCGAGAGTTGTGTGTATCTGTTAGATGTCAACGTGATGTGGTATTTTCGCACTTTATGTAGATGACATCCTTCTAGTCGGGCAACAACGTGAAGTCGCTATCGACGAAAGAGTTGGCTATCCGATCGCTTTCAAATGAAAGACTTAGGAGATGCAGCAGCACATTCTCGGGATCAAGGTTTACCGAGATCGCAAGAAGAAAATGTTGAGCTTATCTCAGCGCCTTACATCGATATCGTGATTACTGCTTTAGTATGCGCACCGCCAAGAAAGGATTGCTACCTTCGCATATGCCTCCTTTATTCAAGACGCAGCCACCCATGACCGCAGCGAGATAGAGGAATGAGACAAGTTCCTTACGCTCGCCGTAGGAAGTCTCATGTACGCAATGCTATGCACGAGGCCCGATATATCGCTATGCGGTAGCATAGTAGCTAGATATCGCCTAACCTCGACAAGCTCATCGATCGCAAGAAGCATATACCTGGCACCGAAAAGGACTCGAGATTATAGGCTAGTTTACCATGCGATAGTCTAATGCCTGGGTTATACAGCACTGGATTTCCAAGTCGACCGTGATGAGAAAAAGTCAACCCTGCCATGTGTTTACCTTGGGAGGTGGAGCCAGATCCTCAGTGAGTGCAAAGCAATGATGCATTGCGGACTCTACCATGGAAGCCGAATATGTAGCCGCCTGAGGCTTCTAAGGAGGTCAGATGGTTCAAGAACCACTCATGGATCTAGACGTGGTACCGGTTTGCCCAAGAGTATCATAGTTTCATCGTGATAACTCGTGCAAGTGGCAAACTCAAGGAACCACGGACCCACAAGGCGACTCAAACACATAGAGAGAAAGTACCATGTCATACGAGAAATCGTTAGACGAGGTGACGGTCGATTGAAAAGATTGATACGACGGAAAATCTAGCGGATCCATTCACGAAGAGCCCGCCGCAAAAAGTCTACGATGGACACGTTAGAGGACTCGATTGCGCTTGATGGCACCCACTTAGAAAGGAAACTTTGTATAAGTGGGAGAAGCAAAGTGATGGTTGTTTGTAATAGCTAGTAGAAAGACACATTGTATACTAAAAGTTTGCTTTAGTATAAGTGGAGATTGTCGATTTGATATACCGAAAGCGCTTGGTTGAGCTTGTATACAATGTTTTCGTTACCACTATTACAATCTCCTATCCGATTCAATACTTGATTGCATATATCCGTGTCCCCTTATCTCATATAAGTTAGATCATACAAGGTGTAGAAGATCACGTAAGTCCGTATGATTGGTCAAGCTTAATGAGATATAAAAGTTTCACACCGAGACGACTTAAGGACGAGTTGTCGGTTTAGCCGCAGATAGATAAGAAGTGACTGACTTAGTTGCTTGTCTATGCCGGTACGCCTCGACGTATCAAGGATCACAAGTGAGATGAGTTCTTCTTTCCGACCGTCCGGAAGAACCAAGATCTCGTGACTTACGATGATCTAAACCTCGATAAGGTATTAGGTGAGTATGAGTTGTCGACCATCACTTTGACTTGTTATGAGCGAGGGTTATATGTTCTAACCCAAGATTCTCCGCGATCTGGGTGGTGGCGTGTTTCAGATGTCACGCTAGTTATCTCAGACGAGTCACCGATCCGCTAGGACGATGACGCCCCTTAAGGAGCTCAAAAGGTTTATTGTACTAAACCCCGCAGTTGAGTTAGCTCAAGTACAATAATAAGGTCGAGTGGTACTACTTAAGGAAATGAAGTTATTAATCGCTTTAAGCAATGATTGCTAGAAATGATTAATGGACGCTCGATATCTTAAATACGGGATTCAGAATGTCTAAGTGCAAGCCCGACTCAACTTCGTAATAAAGGGTAAGTCAACATTCTTTCTCTAGTGGCATGATCGAATGTTTATAAATTAATTTATGTTCGGGTCGAACATAAGATAATTAATTTATTTGAGGCCCATCTTTATTCCTCGTGATTTGATCCTGGCCGGCCCATCCAGCCCATAGCTACAAGAAAATCGCCCCTATGTGCTCTCAAAGGAAAGATTTTATTCTCTTTATCCCACAAGGATATAATTATATTTATGGTATATGCATAGATCCTTTCCATATAAGATTATGGTAATAATCCCGAGAGTATGGAAATAATCCCGAGAGTATGGAAATAATCCTAAGATTATGGTAATATTCCATATAGATTATGGTAATATTCCATATAGATTATGGTAATATTCCATATAGGATTAAGGTAGTGCATTATAAATATAAGGTATGAGATAAAGTCTAGGTTAATGCTCATTAATGAACACACTATTTTCGAGAATCACAAGAGAGAGAGAAATTTTCGAAAGTTTTGAGAGAGAGCATTGGGTGATTTTCCAAGCATTCTCCATAGATCGCCCTCACCGACGCTGGAGATTGGGCAACCGGACACCCGTAAGGTCAAAGCACGAGTCCGATCCGCTCGATCCGCTCATCTCGCTCCATCGACCTCTTCGATCCAAAGGTAAACACGTGAAAACCCCAACGTGTTGCGATTTAATTATATAGACGCATGCTAGGTTTATAATCAATGTATGGTGAATTAAACACCCAAGATGGATCCTGGGCGAGGGTTAACATACGCTTTCCTACAGTTGGTCTTCAATCCAATCCCAAGCGAAATAACGGAAAACAACTGAAAGCGATCGGATAAAACGTTCCGATCGATAACGAATTGAAAACTAAACTAGAACAATGCAAGAATTAAAGTTATAACTAAACCAAGCAAAGAAAGACAAACCGAGGAAAACTCTCTAAAACGTGTCTGGGGGCGAATGGGTCCGATGAAGCGCAGGGCCATTTATTTATAGAAAAGGGCTGAAACCTTAATTTGCGCCCTGCCGCCACGATCGCGACCACTCGCGGTCGCTAGCTCGACCGCCAGCACTCGCCGCCTTCCTCGCTCGCTCGTCACGCTGCGCTCACAGAGTTCCTCGCACTCGCTAAGCGGCCGCTAGTAATTACGAATCGGTCGCGAGAAATCGCCCGCTTTCTTTGGCTGGGCGCTTCGCGGCACGAGGTCGCGGTCGCGCTCTTCCGGGCGCTTCACCGGTTTGCTCGCGACAGCCTAGCGACCGCTAGTCGGTCGCTAGAAATCGGGCAGATTATCTTCGTTCGTGTTTCGCCTTGCTTCGATTTTCAACACATAAACCTACAAAACACCAAAATAACACCCAAGAGCGATCTTCTAAAATAGATAAAACATTAAGAATCGATACATAAACGCACATTAAACGAGCTAAACTCATCTTCAAATATCAACTATAAACGTGTAAAATGCGCGTTTATCAATGTTGAATGTTTATGTTTATGTTTATGTTGAACCGACAAACCAAAACCCCGAACGTAAACAACATAATACTATATGAACGAGAATCCAAAAGAAATCGACAAATTTCGATTACTTAAGACGGAATAAACGAGAATCGAAGTTAGACACAAATTAGGGTTTTTATTGATAAAAGGATACTCAAACGTGAGTTCCTACATTAGAAAAAAAACAAAAGTCGAGCTACAACGTTAATATTCAATAACGACAACTCAATACGATATTAGTTGGGCGTAAACGCAACTCGATAATGAATAACGATTATACGACATATGTAACCTCCCATGAAGTTAAGTTAAATAGACAACGTCGAATGTGTAAGCAACGATTCGAACATAAGATGTCGATCCTTATGTCTCAAGAGCCGAGTTAATATTCTCAAGTACTTCATTTATTCTTAAGTACTAATTACTTACATGATAGCATATGTCCACTGAATTGTAAGTCAATATTCCTCTTTAATTATCGTGCTAATACGACGTCGTCAAACATAACCTACTAGGACGTAACTATAATTGTTAAGTCTAGTTAGTGGCTTGAGAATATCCTAATTTACCAATCATCATTTGATTATCGATAACCTATAACGTAATAACGTTATAATAAAGCTAAGGTTAAGAGTCAGGATAGACTCGTAATATGTGATTCATAATCAAGTTCACCTATGAACGATGAGGTAATATAGCTTGAGAATTGGGAATGTAAGATAATAGAAATTATCTTAAAACAATCACATAAAATCATAAAGAAACCCTAAATGGGGAACTTTAAAGTCGTAATTTATAGTCGACCATCGATCGATAGAAAGAACCTAAGAACGGCTACTTTCTTATGAAGGGTTCGATCGGGCGAGTTCTTTGAGGAAGGATACTCACCGCCATTTAGAACCACTAAGCCTCGATTAGCGGTGGGCTTTTCTTGAAACAAAATGATTATGCATAACTCAAAGCATGTTTTACAAAGCTTTATGAAATATTATCACATGAAATGTTATTGATCGCCAAATGTTTATGTTTTGTTGTTATCCTATCCGAGATTGGTATATCCCATATGGTATGTAAATGTGTTGGTCCACCAACGTTAAAAAAGGTAACGATCGGAATCGACTTAGTTAAGGACTAACTCGGATTGTGTACGTGTGATCGTGTGTTAAGGTTAGCTACTCGACGGTCACGGCGACTATGTGTGGTGGCCACCCATAGCGCAAATGAATGAATGAATGATCGATATGGAAACAACGTGAATGAAATAGTTCGCCAACGCTTTTGGAAAACGATAAAATATTTGATAGGCATGAGTCTTTAACTAAAATCCTCATGCGCTATTGTGGGCGTTAATAACTTTGAAAAGAAAATGTTTGGCAACGAGTCCACCGAGTACTTTTGTACTTAGCCCGCATTTCGTTTTGGCGACGCGGGGTTGAGCAAGATCGATGATGGGTGCGAGGTGGTGCGAGTAGCGACTATTTTGATGCTTAATTAGAAAGGTTTCTAGAACCTGGGCATGCATCGTCATATGCATGTCCACACGCTTAATTGCCGCTAACTCGATATTATTAATGTTTTGATTATAATTGCTTATTTCAGTATTGAATTGGAGGTCGTACTGCACTTTAAATTCGCCTGATTGGGTTATGTTGAACCTGAACCCTTTTGACAAGTCCTTCGACGACTTGAGTTGGTATCGATGGTTTATCCCTTTAACCTATGCGCTATTAAGTAGTTGATTGGTTGATTGCCTTGATTAGCTATGTTTATTTCCACCGCTTTATCATATCGGTGACGATCCATATGATCCGTACTTCATTGGAAAGTCGGTCGTCACTAAATTCAAGGAAAATATTGGTTCAAACTCTCAAAAGTATGATCACCTCGAATTTCAAACCCTTACCCTTGTAAGTTGTTTTGATAAGTTTTCTTCAATCCTCGAAACTAATAAGTACGATGTAGGTTGACTTATCTTATTACCTAAGTTTTCAGAATTTGTAAGTGATAGACATCAAGTTATGATACATAGAAGTTCTCGATGAGGCGAGATATATTCCTTCCCTATGATACACATAAGTACGACGACCCCGGGGGTTTTGCGAATCGATGACGAAGAAGTTATACCCCATGAGTGTTATGATAAGGAAGTTATGAACGAAATACTCTTTAGATTGAGTGCAAGAGTAGAAGTAAAGGAATATATATGATATTCTTGGGAAATAATCTCATATTAATATTTTATAAAGAGAGATTACAACTTATCTTCAAGATAGTTGATTGTCCTTAAGACCTCGTTAGTAGGTTGGACATGTTTAAAGTTGGTGATGCACGAGACTCTTTTCAATGGACATATAAGGAATGATAGCATCTTTGTTAACAAATCTCTCGCTTTATACCTCAACCCTTAGAATTATGCTTGAGCATAATTGATTTCGAATATACGAGACCTTGTATGGTCGAAAATATTGATCACCACTTTGTTGGGATGAAATGAGTGAAAGAAAGTTACTAGGTCCAGATCGAGTACAACAATATTGGAAAGGTCGATCACATCAAGCAAAGAATCAAAGAAGCTCAGATGCATAAAGTCTTACCGACAAACGCCGATCGACTTAGGATTCAATTCGGGATCGAGTTTTCTTAAGGTTTCTCCTTCAAAGGGAGTTATACGTTTTGCAAGAGATGAAAGTTACGACCCGCCATATAGGACTTTTCGAGATCCTAGATAGGATAGACCTTGTAGCCTATAGGTTGGCTTTGCCACCAAGCATTTGAGACGTGCACAATGTGTTTCATGTCTCGCAATTAAGAAAATACGTGTTTGATCCAAACATGTAATTAAGCACGATGAAGTAGTCCTAGCCGGGACTTAAGTTATGAAGAAATACCTGTCCAAATTTTGAATAGAAAAGTTCAAGTTTTGCGGAACAAACAAATTGTTCTCGTTAAAGTAAGGTGGAACCATCATGGTACGGAGGAGGCCACATGGGAACTTGAGGACAAAATGAAATCTAAGTATCCCGATTTAGATTACCAAGGTATGGAATTTCGAGGACTAAATTTTTATAAGAATGGAGGATGTCATATCCCGCCTTTCTTAATAAGATTAGACGGACTTTCGAACTTAGAATTTAAATGATTCGTGCTCGATGAAAGAAATTTTAAATTCCAACAAAAGAATTTATTTCATTAAGCGATTAAAAATTATTATATATAATATAATAATTGAATATGATTTATACATATATTTATAAATCATTATATAAGTAATATATGTCAAGGTTTAATTTATAATTCTAAGATCGGACTTGAGTCTGCATTTAATAATATATGTAATGGGCTTTGGTTCAACAAGGCCCAAAACGAAAGCCCATGGACAAGCAAAACCCTAACTATAAACCCCTTCTCCTCATTCTTGAACCCTAGCCCCATTTTCGGATTTTCATTCATTTTCGTTTGCAAGATCAACAAGGGAAAACTTCAAAGGTTTAAAATTTTAATCCTCCATTCGGTTTAAGTATATATGCATTTGTGTATGTTTGTGTGTGGGTTTTAGAGAAAAAGAGGATGGAGTTTGTATGTGTTGTGTTTGGGAACGGGTTTACTGAGAGGAGAGGGAGAGACGGGGAGAGGCGGTGATCGGCGGTGGCGCCGACGGCAACACGCTGGCGTGGCGGTGGCGGTCGGCGCCCGATCCGCCACGCGTGGCTCGCGTGTGTGTGCGTCGCGTGAGTGTGTGTGTGTTGTTGGCGTGTGTGTGTGCGCGTGTGCGCGAGTGTGTGTGAACGAGAGAGAGTGAAGGCGAGCCGAGGTCGCGGCGACGGCGTGACCGCCGACCGGCGACGATGGCGGAGGCGGTACGACCTCGGATGTGCGCGTGAACGAGCGAGAGACGCGAGGCGAGAGACGCGAGGCGAGAGAGGAGAGGAGGATGGGAGAGAAAAAAAATCGACGTCGCCGGAAGTCGGCGCGACGGCGCACTGGCAAAGAAATGCGCCGGATTATGGAGAGGATAGGTTTAGGGTTTGTGAGTGTTGGGTTGAGTTGTGAGATTGGGCTCATTTTTATTGAATGTGTTGGGCCATAAAATTTTATTAAATGAGTTGGGCTTGTTTTTTTTTTTAAATTAAATGAGTATTGGGCTGGGCCCTTTTTATTTAATTACTGAAAATCTCTAATGGGCTCTAAATGTATTTAATTTTGGGCTTTTATTCCAAGGTATTGGGCTCGGTTTTATTTTAAAGTGAAATTTGGGTTGGTTGTTTAAATAATATGGGCTCTGAATTTGTTCTAAGTTTTGGTGAAGCATAATAAAGGAACGAATGATTTTATTTTTATGTTGGCTCTTTACTTTAATTGTTGGGTGAAAGTATTTTAATTCAATAGTTGGACTTTAGATTAAATAAAATATGGGCTTAGATTTAATTAATGATTGGGCTTTAATTTAATTAATTACTTGACTTGCTTTAATTAATTAAATTGGACTTTAATTAATTAAATAAATGAGGTTTATCTTTGAGACTTAATTAATTATATTAAGTCTAATTAATTAAATAATTAACTTAAACTTAATTATAAGTTTAAATTATTTAATTATGGTAAGTTAATTAATTAATTAATTACTATTAAGTTAATTAATTAATTGATTAAATCAAGGTTAAGTCCAAGTTTAAATTATCTTTAATTTATGATTATGACTTGCTTAATTAATGTAATTAATTTCTTTTAATGAAATTAATTAAGTTAGAATAATTAAATAAATTAAATTATGCTAGTCAGTGCATAATTTGATAATTATATTATGTGTTATATTAGCGAGAGTCCTTAATATATATATATATATATATGTGATTTTAGTATGCAATTTAATTGCATTATACTTTTGTAAAAAGTATTTAACAAAAGAAGATTATGAAATTAAATTCGTTTTAAACGAAAAGTCGAGCAAGGTATTGTTGGTGCCTTAGCCGATATAAATTAGTTTTCAAATTTAATTTATATTTTAAAACTCTGCTTAACGAATCATAAGCTAGTATCCTCCTTTACTTGAATTTAAGGCTAGCTTTTCGAGGGCCTATTAAGATTAGTGCTTTGTAGGTTTTATCGATCAGGGATTAGCCGCTTTCCAGAGAGCATATTATCGTGATTTCTTGAGGCTTTGTCCTATCAAGGTGGACTTACTTTACAAAAGTATATTTGAGTTATATGCTCGATATTTTATGAAATGCAAATTGTTTATCCAATAAAATGTTTTTCGCGCCTACTCGCTTAAGGCTCGTATATGAATCGATCGAGATTCTCTTTAATCTAATACATTAATTGAGAATGTGTACACCGTTAGTTGTTTGGTGGGTTGATCTCCATCGGGCTCTAACCAAGTCATGAGGCGTTATAAGGGTGCTTGTCCGGATGCGTTCCGAGATACGCCATGTTATTATGGTGCTTGTCTCGATACGTTCAAGCACGTCATGAATTGTCAAGTTACGCCCCGATGACAATAACGGAGCATGTGATCCGACGGTGGCTAGAGGTCCGGATCAAAGCAAGTAATAGAAGAGTCGTGACAATGGGCCCAAATGAATGAAATATTTTGCATGCTTAGAAGTGGTTTCTCTTTAAAACCTTCTAAGTTATGTTATCATGATCGATAAACCGCTTACGGATTTATGAAATGTTTATGAAAATGCATGCCCACCGAGTACATTAGTACTTAGCCCAAATATTTTCAAATGTTTTCGGGTTGATCAATGGCTACGACTTTGAGCCGAGATTAGAGTTCACTCCAGTATTTTTGGATTATTCGCATTTAGACTTCCGTGATGAGCTAGCTCTAATTACATTTTCCTTCGCTTCATGACATGAATTATATTTTTGATTGAGCTTAGACTCTAAATCATTGATGTTAGTATTTTGATGTGTATCGCCATCGTAGCACGAAACTAAACTTGTGATCCCGAGAATAGATGTTGTTTTGTTTGTATTACATCATTCGATGCCTTCCATTTTCATTTAGGAAGCTATTCCCAAATCCTAAGGGTTTATTTGCCTTGACCATTCGAGTCAACTTATTTACTTCATATTTTCTTATTATTTTTTTTATTCATCGCGCCTCGATTTACGAGCTTCCGTTATATTATAGAAATCGGGGCATGACAAAAGCAACGATGCATTGCTGATTCTATCATGGAAGTCGAATATGTAGCCGCTTCGGAGGCTGCTAAGGAGGTGGTATGGTTCAAGAACTACCTCATGGATCTAGATGTGGTACCTCGTTTGCTCAAGAGTATCATAGTGTACTGTGATAACTCAGGTGCAGTGGCAAACTTGAAGGAACCACGGACCCACAAGGCAGCCAAACACATAGAGAGAAAGTATCATGTCATACGAGAAATCGTTTAACGATGAGACGTGCTGATTGAGAAGATTGGTACTACGGATAACCTAACTGACCCATTCACGAAGAGCTTGCAGCAAAAATTCTACGACGAGCATGTTCGAAGACTTGGATTGCGCAAGATGGCTCCCACTTAGAAAGAAAACTTTTGTAGAAGTGGGACAAGCAAAGTGATGGTGTTGTTTTTAATAGCTAGTAGAGAAACACATTGTATCCTAACAGTTTGTTTTAGTATAAGTGGAAGATTGTTGGATTTGTATACTGGAAGCAGTTTTGGTTGAGCTTGTATACAATGATTCATGTTACCACTATTGCAATCTCATATCTGAATTATTTACTTGATTGCATATGTATGTCCATTTATCTCATATATAAGTTAGATCATACAGTGTTTAGAAGATCACAGAAGTATGTATGATTGGTCAAACTTAATGAGGTATAAAAATGATCGCAGCTGAGACAACTTGAGGACGAATTGTCGGTATATGATGTGGTATAGGTAAGAAGTGACTTGACTTGGTTGCTTGTCTATATTGGTATGTCTCTGACGTATTGATGGATCATAGTGAGATGAGTTCTTCTATCTGATCGTCGTGAAAAACCTAGATCTCAGTGACTTTACGTTGATCTAAATCTCGATAAGGTTTTAGGTGAGTATGAGTTGCTGACCATCACTTTAACTTGTTATGAGTGAGGGTTATATGAGATAATCCAATATTTTCCGTATCTTTGGTGGTGACAGTGCTTGTATGTATCGAGTCACCGTATCCGTTTAGGATGATGACGTCCCCTTAAGGAGTTCAAAAGGTTTATTGTACTAAACCCTGTAGGTTGAGTTATCTTAAGTACAATAATAAGGTTGAGTGGTACTACTTAAGGAATTAAAGATATTAATTATTTTAAGGTGCCAGAACGCTATAAATAATTAACGGACATGCGATATCTTAAATAGGGGGATTCGTGAAGTCTAAGTGTAAGCTCGATTCAACTTCGTAAATAAAGGGGTAAGCAACATTTATTCTCTAGTGGCATGAATAAATGTTTATGAATTAATTTATGTTATGGGTTCAATATAATATAATTAATTTATTTGAGGCTCGTCTTTATTCCTCAGATTTGATCCCTGAACCGCCCATCCAGTCTGGAGTCGCTTAATTCGTCCACCTCATGATAGAGTCCCACCGAGACTCTATCTTGATTATCTCTATCTCGATAAGATATGATTGTATTTATTAGATACGATGATCCTATCCTAATAGGTTTCTAATTGCATTATAAATACAAGGTGAGAAAATATACTATTCCTATTATTGAAATTCTCGAAAATTTCATATAGTGGGAGAAGACGAAATTTGCAATATTTTTCGTAGATTGCTCTCACTCAAGATTCGAGTTTTGCAAACGAGATACGGTCCGTAAGATCAAAGCACGAGTCTCGATCCTATTCTTTGTCCGACAAATTCGCAGTGAACACGAGAAAATACCAACGTGTTGTAATTAATTATATAGGTGCATGCTAGGTATATAATCAATGTATGGTGAATTAAACATCAAAGATAGATCATCGGAGAGGGTTAAAATCGATTTCCTCTGATTTATCTAATTTTTCAAATGCGATTTACCTAAGTTTCAAGTATGATTTAACTATTTTTGAAATGTGACTCCATAAGATTATAATCGGCAAAGTAGAGCTAGACCGCTCGGACTTTTACATTTTTCAGTTCCGATCGGACCGGTCCAAAATTTTTGGGCCTAAAATATGAAACCCAAACCATCATCAAACGGACGGTGGACTTTTTAGACCAATTTTCTAAATTTTAATACAAAAATTAATATTTTTAATTGTAAAAATAAATAATTATATAAAATATAATATATATTATTAAATAATTATAGATATGTATATTAAATAATATTATAAATATGTATATTTAATAGAATACCGATGGATTTTTTTTTTGTCCGAAGCCTGATAGATCTGATGTTTTTTTTGGACGAGTATTTTAAATCTGATTTTTTCGGGTCGGAAATGCCGGTTAGATAGCTAATGCGGGATTTCTTATGAATTCAAATAAATAAATAAATAAAGAAACGAATGTTGTACAACTGTATTACTGACGCGACTAAAAAGGCTAATATCATTGGTAACTCTCTTAATGACAAAAGTACCCTTAAAACTCATTCCATGCCAAGGTAGTGCCGGGGTAAATCCGTCATATTCTATATGCGGTAAAATATCCCCAAATTTCAAAACCTCTCAATTCAGCCATTCGCCTCTAGGGTTTGTAGATGCGGTAGAGACGAAATAGCTGTCCACTCGAAGAAAACTACAATTTGGGGTTGAAAGAGGGACAACGTGACGAAGTTTGCCGGTATGTTTGCTTTGAATTATGTTTTATTAACATAATTTTGCATTTCACTCTCGTTTTTGTCTCCTGTTGACTGACAATTTTTGTTCGATGGGAGTTTGAAAATTTCTACACTTCTGTTAATTTCATTCATGCTGTGATCTGTTATTCGGAGATAAGAGGGTTTTTTCACTATGGAGTTAGGGTATTCTTCAGTTCCGAGTCGTGGCGCATTTTGAGTTAGATGCCGCATGAATTTTGTGAATGAGTGGAATTAGGGTTCTGTTGCGTAGATTGTATACAGGGTTAACGTTTGTGCTTGGCAGTTATTGAAGATTGTAAGTTTGAAAGCTAAACAAAACTTTCGGTTTGGTTTTATCCGTTTCATTTCTCTATCCAAAACCAAATGAAAATTCGGTTCTATATTTTTTTGAAACCAATAAACCATCCACAGAACCATCTAAAGCACGGTTTTCAGTTTGGATTGAATATAGGATTTGTTGATTTGCTTAACTTTTGAATGCCCCTAGGCTAAGTATTAGCAAATGCTGAAAATGCAGCTGTTTAAAGTAATTGCATTCTTTGGTGGTTTACATAATTTAAATGTTTAAATGTGAGAATAATCGCTTTCTGGTATAAGTAGAGGTGGTTAGGAGTCTTAGGACAGGTTTTATCTGAATACTAACAAAATTAGAATAGATGAAGGTACTCGATTATAATTGGACTACGATTAAGTAGGTTGTAAGTTTGATATGCATGCCTCTTCAACCTAATAAAACAGTATCCACTTGTTCAAGGTCTGGATCAATCAGTTATGCTATGCACGGCTTTGCTATTCATATTCGTATTCAACAGTCAAAATGTCGTGGATTGTTCTAATATGAGCGATCACATTCACAGTTCCCGTACATTAAATGGCTGCAGGAAAATTACAGAGTGGCATGTATTCAGGAAGTGATATTAATCTTTTAAGCAATGGGTCATTCTAATTATCAAATCCGTAGCTTTTGACTTATTGGGAATACCTCTTACACCATTCTCTGTTTTGTTTCCTATTGGATAAATATGGTCTATCGTGATTTTCGTTTCCTTGTAAATTGTTTCTCATTTCAAATTACTTGCTCATTCTCCTCCATTTTTTTTGCTGCGAGTGCATTGGTCCTATAAAATTGATATAGACTGAATGTTTGGCCTTTTTCTTTCTTTTCCGGCATCGGTCATTGTCCATATTTCAAGATATTCAATGCTTCACTGGTTTTTACCTTATTGAGCATCATGCTCCTACAATTCAGCATTCTCTCTTGCCTGTTTCTGTTTGTACTACATTTTGTCACCCCTTGTTTTAACTTTGTTCACTTTGAAACTCCTCGGAGCCATACCTCATGGACCCAATTCAATCAATTTTCGTACTCTGGAGCTCCTTATGCCCTTTCTTTTTGCTATTGCCGATCCACAATTTTCTTCTTTCTTTTGCAAATGTGTCCGGCTTCTGCACTTTTATCAGAGCTGCTATAGAAGTTTGTTTTCTTGGAGATATAAGATGCCAAGAACCAGGGCAAGTGCTGCTAAATCTGCTGAACCTGAGAAGCCTGTTGAGGCTGAAGAACAGGTTGAACTTGGTGCTGACAATGACATGGATGAGGAGGAAGTTGAGTATGAAGAAGTAGAGGAAGAAGTAGAGGAGGAAGAAGTGGAAGAAGAGGAAGAAGTTGAAGAGGAAGTTGAGGAAGAGGAGGAGGAGGAGGAGGAGGAAAATGATGCACGGAAGGAACCTGATGGTGATGATGAAATGGAAAATGCTGAAGGCGAGGACTTGGAGAGAGTGCATGCTGAACTTCTTGCACTTCCTCAACATGGTTCAGAGGTGTACCTTGGCGGAATTATGCAAGATACTTTTGAAGATGAACTAAAACACTTTTGTGAATCAATTGGGGAGGTTACCGAGGTAAAATATGATTCATTTCTGGTAGCAGCTATATGTCTGAATTTGTAATTTACATGGACAGGCATGTTATTGACAGGTCCGGATAATGAAGGGAAAGGACTCAAATGAGAACAAGGGTTATGCTTTTGTAACCTTCAGGACCAAAGAATTGGCCAGTAAGGCTATTAAGGAGCTTAATAATAAAGAACTAAAGGTGTGTTAAATATCATTAAATTGACGCAATTTCTAGAACAGTTTTATATCCCGTGATTTTATCGACTTTCTACTCAGTAAATTGGTGGTTGTTGGAAAAAGATCATAATCATGTTTAAATTTATTTTTTTCCCTTTCTGGAAATATGGCAGGGAAGAAGCTGAAGTGCTCTACATCTCAAGCAAAACATAAGCTGTTCATAGGTAATGTGCCAAGGAACTGGAGAGGAGGATATAAAGAAGGTTGTGAATAAAGTAGGGCCTGGTGTCGTTGTTGTGGAACTTTTAAAGGTTGGGCAGCTTTTTCTATTTTGACTTCATTAATCTTGGTTTGCTAACTTTTCTCTTAAATGTTTGTATAAGATGTATGTGTGTAGTTAAATATCATCTGCTGAAATATTTTAGCTGATCCGTGAAACTTATTCTCATACAGGACCCACAAAGCTCAAGTCGGAATCGTGGATTTGTGTTCATTGAGTATTACAATCATGCATGTGCTGAGTATGCTAGACAAAAGATGTCAAATCCAAATTTCAAGCTGGATAATAACTCTCCAACTGTGAGTTGGGCGGATCCCAAAAGTGCAGAATCTTCGTCATCTCAGGTCTTAGTTATTTGCTATTTCTTGTAGTGATTTAGAACTTGCAATAAATTGGATCTCTTGATTACTATAAGCTTATAAACTATATTCCACCATTTTACCCCTCATAATCTGCTGAAGCTTAGTGTTCTCCTGACCTCATCTGGTTCTAGTGCTGCTATTATGTGTACACCTCTGGGGCTCCACACCTGATGTTATTGAACTTGTAGAATGAATACAAAATTATCTTGAAAATTTTGTTGATTGCTGTGGAACATAGAGAAGGCATGTCGACTATCATTTTTCCTAGCAGTGCTTTCAGCCCTGCTTCCTTCTGCATAGTCGCTTGAATGAGCTTTTCGATGATTGGTTTCAGAAAAGTATCGGTTTTAAAAATAATTACTCAGAGGAATCCTTGCTTCCGCTTCAGTTTCTAAATTAGTTTTGAATGGTTCCTCCATAACATTTTGCTTTTACATTTACAAAATACTGACTGGCTTCCTGTTGTGCAGGTCAAAGCAGTCTATGTGAAGAACTTGCCAAAAGATGTAACTCAGGATCAGCTTAAGGATCTGTTTGAACGTCATGGGAAGATTACAAAGTTGTTCTTCCTCCAGCCAAACCAGGTCAAGAGAAGAGCCGATATGGTTTTGTTCACTTTGCAGAAAGATCGAGTGCAATGAAAGCTCTAAAGAATACCGAGAAGTATGAGATTGATGGTAATCCTAGTTCCTCCACATTTCCTAGTCATTTGCTCCTTTACTTATAAGATTTCAGGAGAGGTGATTCTGCTTCACTTTATATATTAATCTTTATTTGGCTTTGTTGACAGGTCAAGTTGTAGAATGCTCACTTGCAAAGCCACAAGCTGATCAGAAAACTGCTGGCGGTCGAATTCACAGAAGGCAGCTATATTTCCATCCTACCCACCTAACATGGGATATGGCTTGGTTGGAGCATCTTATGGTTTAGGAGGGTATTCGGTGCAAACTTTGCCCAAGTAAGAAGCCTTCTGTTTTCTTTTCCACCTATCTTTTCCTCTTGCACATTGAGTTTCTGGTTTTTTCCTTCATTTGTGGTTAAGATCTTAAATAGCCTCTGACCTTATCTTATGATCTTAGCTCAAATGCTACAGTCTTGTATAGGCTTCTTTAAACATATTACTTTTGGAGTTTGAGTGACAAAGCTGAATGTATTGTCTGGCAGATTGTGTGATTGATTACTATGCTAACTTGTTTGTGTCCTCGATACTTTGGAGGCATGGTGCGATTTGTAAAGCCATGGAATCACTAATTTGAAGTGTTATTATCTTCATTGATGAGCTTTAGTACGCAGTCACTGCCAATTTTTTTGTTAGGTTTGATTTGTGACTTCTCAGTGTAAGATGTGTTATTTTGAGGTGGGTAAAAAAGTAGTAGGACTCATTAAAGTTGGTATATATAATTCTTAGAAGTGATTGGTATTGAATGGTTGTACAGTGTTTCATGAAACCACATTATTTAAGTGTTCCATCTTTTGACCTAGTAGCCGCAAACAATCAGCTTATAACAATTATTCACGTGTAACCTCTTTCTCGTGGAATAACTGGGTCAAGTTTTGTCATATTTCATTCCGTGTGTTCTACTGATAATGATGATTGGTTGTATTGCTATTTGTTGGTTGACATTGTCTTTTAATTTAATCTTAAGTTTCTCATTTTATTAGAACTGTCAAGAAAGTTTGTAAACTATCTTTGTTGATTCTGTTTGTCATGTTACTCTGCTGACAGTGCTTGCTGTAATGCAGCCCCACTGATCTATGGAAGGAGTTGCCCTGGCATGGCCATGATGCCCATGCTTTTGCCTGATGGGAGGATTGGATATGTCCTGTAAGTGCAATTATTTTAGGGTTTCTATTTGCTTTAGTTTTTATATTTGTGTACTTGAGCAAAGATAACTTACCATGCAAACAAAAATCAACCACAACCAACTGCTGAATGTATAAGAATTTTTATTTCACTCTGCTACTTATTTTCTTAGTCAAAACTCCCAAAACATAGAGTTGAAACTAACTGTACCCAATGCACGTGCTGGTTATTGCTATTTTACGCTTGTGCAGAGTCTGTTCTGCTGCCTCTAGTGAGGAGCCTTATCGTTTGATTCTGTTGCTTCTCTTGACCATTTTGGCACAGCTCATCTGGGTAGATTGTTTGTGAATGCATTCTGTTAGAGTACAATGAGCTGTCATATTTAGAAGATCCATCTAGGCATCTACTTGATTTTCTTGTCCTGTCAAAGTATTTCATATTTGGATGATTTATACTTCAACAACCATTTTTTTGATAAAACTAATTAGAAGTTAAGAGGAAGTGATGATTGAGGATGGTTTTTGACTGGTCTTTGACACCACTTCTATGGAATTGGTGCTAAAAACCTCACCAGCACTCGAGTTTTCCTAGTTTGTTTCATTCATGGATTGTATTTGTCTTGGTTCCCTTGTCTAGGCAACAGCCTGGTGTGCAGCCACACACCCCATCACCGCAGCAAAGAGGAGGCCGTGGCAGTGGGGGAGGAGGAAGTTCAGGTGGGGGAAGACGTGGTCATGACAGTGGGCGGGGACGTAGCCGTTACAATCCTTATTAGTTATGGTCTGTCTAGCGATTCCCCCAATCGGCTTCTGGTGTCTGTTGTGGTGAGCATGAATCTTTATGCGTGTAGTCTCTGAATTTATTTATAGCTCTTCTATTAGCTTGGGAATGTTGAATCTAATTCAGAAAAAGGGAATTCCCACGCCAATTAATGCAAAAATGTAGTTCAGTATAGAACCTCTTTATTTTAGATTTTAGCCGCTTTCCAAAAGTGAATTGATGATTATTATCCTCCCAATACGCGTTAGTTGCATGTATCTGTGTTGAAATTTTATGTATTAAGTTAAATTGGCTTTTAACTATTTTCAAGTCTTAATGATCAGAATGAATTGTTGAATCGTGTAAAAGGTTAATGAGCAGTTTCGCATCAATTCTTCTCGATTTCAGTAATTTAAGGAATTTCATCAGCAGCATTTGACTAAGATCATTCAAATCAGGTCATATATCATTTGACAATCAATCCTTCAACAGCACATTCAATCTTAATTTTTGGCTCATTAAACTGATTCGCTCTAGGAATATATTAGCTTGAAAGTGCATCTATATATATATACACACACCAAGGAATTGCATGAAATAAAATCAATTTTAAAATATAATATAGAAATTATTTTTAACTATTAGATCATGAAGATATGTAGTGGATTTTATTAGTTTGATGAATGAATTCGTGAACTTAAATTTAAATCTTATGAAAGCTAATTTTTTTTTTCTCAATTTAATATAGAAATTTAAAGGTTACATTATCATGGACTTAAGTCCGAAATTTTTGAACTCAGACATTAAACACTCTACCATCAAATCAATATATATACACAAAATAAAATAAAATTATATCTTTATTAATTCATTACTTTTTATGGCAAATTGAAATAAATTTATCATGAGTCAACAGTTCATAGTTTAAAGGTAAAGAATAATGTATAGATTAACTATATTCTATATACCAATTCCTTCATGTCTGTGACCATGTAAACTGTAATCTAACTTTCTTCCAAAATCTACAAAGTTAAAGTGCGGATGGTATACCTCCATCGTCTGGCGATAGGATTTCATCTTGAAACCAAATATAGATAGTTGAATTTATTTTCTAAATCGAGTATAGGACAGCATTTTAGCAGCTCATAAGTTTTTTTTAATGCTACCGAATCATCATATATCAATCCACTAATATCAGTTCAATGTAAGATGTAGTTTTGTAGATCTAACCTACGTACAAAAAAAGTGGATATCATGTAAAAACTGGTACAAAATACTTGCAAAGTACAAACAAACCAACGACTTGAACCGAAAATATCCTGAAACATACAATAAACTTCAGAGGAATCTAGAGCATTGTTGTAAAATAGTATGGTGACCGATTAATCTGAAGCTTTCTCTCAATAAATCAGAATGTTCTCTTTAGATCCCTAATTTTCCTCCCTATACGAAGCCTGGCTGGGCAATATCTACCTATCTTCAGTTTTTCTCCCTTTGCCACGCCTTGATGAAACAACAGTCCATCCGTCTACAACTTCAGGAGCATTTCTCATACTAGTTTCACCAGCCACAGTATCCTTTTGATCGAGACTCGATTGGCGTTGTGGTTGTGGAGCATCAACTTCCATCGCTGACGAGTTATTCTCTATTATTGCATTGTCAGCATCTTCATCACTGTCTTCCTCGTCATCACTGTTGGCCTGACAAAAATAGAAAATGGAAAGAGAGGACAACTGTCAGTAACTTGAATAAATTGGAAAGTACTGAAGACTATTTATCAATTCCACACGTGTATGCACAAAACTAATCATAAAATTAGGTTATAAATTGCAGAAACAAGAATTGAACTATGCATGCTGTATCATTTGGGTAATAATTTGACATTCCTCCCACAACCGTCACGGTTCTACCATCCTTCAACGACTTCAATGATCTAACTTGACATCTCTTCTAATAGAACCTGACTCAACCATGGCAAACGCTTAAGGGAAGCTTCCAGAGGTTATGGAAGCCTACTCTAAAGAACATTTTATTAAGTCACTCAAAGCTGCATGCTAGTTAAAATTAAGCCACACTTTTCATGTTCATTCTAATCTCAATCAATCCACCCCATTCCCTCCATTTCTTTTTTTTTATTGAACATTGTGAACACTCTCAACCGACACTCGCAAAATAAATAATACTGATATGGCTAACACTATAACTTTTCCTATAGACACAAAAATATAGGAGATAAGTGGCAGTCTTACCTGTCTTGTATAAGAAACATTTGGAACATTTGTTTCTGCAGCTTCTTTATCGAGTCAAACTTACCTTCTAAACATTCTTCACGCATTACCATCAATTTTTCTGATACCTGAGTAAAAGTTTTTTCAAGATAAAACATGAAAATAAATCATCACTGAAAGAATAGAAAAATTGGCATACGGTGATTATAATGTATTATATATTCAACCATGAAACAACACATACAAAGCAATGACTGAAGCATATCCTTCTATGCCTACGCAGCAATTAACCATAAGATTCGTGGAAGGACTATTTCTTTGATTCTTTTGTGGATATTAGAGTTACTAGGTGATGTGATCAATATCTCTTGTTTACAGAAATCTATGTAAGAGTATAAATTATGCATGCATGGAGTTCAGGAGTATTATCTTCTCCACAACTGGAATCCCTATGTCGAACTAGCTATATAAGGCCAGTGACTGCTTCCAATTCAAATATTGGCTCGTTGAATATAATGCATAAGATTGTTCACATATTAGCAATTGAATGAATGACTCGCACGTTACAAACTGTATGAAATTTCTTAAAACATTTTTGAAAATGGTAAAATTGTTGGATCTAGTCGAGACCTTCAGACCCCATGAACATGACTGACTACTAGGGCCAAAAAATGAAGAAGACATACCTCCTCAACGCTGCCGTCCTCAATCTCAGTATTGAGAGAGTCCATGAATTCAAAAGTATATCCTCTACATCATCAACATATACTTGATCTGCAAAAAATATAAAAATTAACTATTACATGTATTGCTTACAAAAGTAGAGCAAATTTTGGTTTATTATAGTAGAATGCCGTCCTCCCACTCTAAAGAACTCTCTTCACACACGCACACACACACACAGGGAAGATAGTGAATAAAGATATCAAGATCACATGGCAAAGGTACACACAAGAACAAAGATTAACTTGAAGCAATTAATGACTTCAAAAAGTAACTGAATAGACACCAAATCTCAATCAAATATGATATGACAAGTACAATGCATTGTAAAATCGAAACGAATGTTGAACAAATTTTTCATAGTTAACTATTGCAAAAATATCCACGCTAATGCTTTCAAGCGCATAACATGCTTTTAACTAGGAGTGACCTAGGCTAGAATTATGAGAGATACCTTTTGATTGACTTAGGAAATTGAAGAGATGGTGGCCGAGTTGCTGCGATTTCTGAGAGAGTCGCGGCCTCCCCACTCATTTTCAATGGCCATCCGCAGTGCAGCCCACCGCGAAAGCACCAAATGAATTCCATCGCCGAATTGCGCAGCCGCCTCCGGCGTCATACTGTGGTGGTTCATCCCTCCACCGCCGCTCTTTCTTTATCTCGTATGCAAATACTTTCACTTTACACAACTATTTCTGCAAAAACCCTGCTTTCAGCCGCCCGCTGTCTTACAAAATGTCCTCTTAGATTAATGACACGTATGAATTTAGGAATCGCCTTTCAGACTTGGCCTTTTCTCCTCCTTCTGATTGACAGAGAAGATCGATACTAAAATGGAAGAGAAGCAGGGTGAAGATTGAAGAAGAAGAAGAAGAAGATGAAGAGGCGGTGAAGAGCCGAGCCTGAGAAGGGTTTTCTTTATGTTAATTCTTTTTCTATTGTATTTAGCGAGGCTTGCATTGGTTTAGGAAGTTTGGGCTTTTACATTGTTAAAAAAGGCCCACTCATAAAAAGCTTATTGGGTTTTATATGTATAGGGATATTTCGTGATTAATATTTTGAAATATCAAGTATTTGATGAATTATATATATGATAAGATAATTTTTATTTATCAATTTTTTAAAATTAAAATAAATAAATCTCTTTTTTTTTGGAGGTTTACTCCAATTCCACTTATATTGATTGGAATAAAATCAATAGAAAGCAACCAAAAGGATCAGAATAATGATATTCTCAAATATTAATTTTTAAAGCAAACGTTGGATTAAACTGGATTAATTTTATCTATTCAACCTAATCATATAAAACAAAACACTCCTTAGTTTAAACTTTAGATCGTAATTTTCCATTATTTCTTTCTTATATTTACTTATAAGATTGATCGGTTGTAAATAACAACAAAGTTGTGAACGCTCATTATGGACTGAAAATTACTAAACCCCAATCTCATTTTCCAAATCGAAAACTCAATTATCAACCGTAGTAACGCTATACATGTATGGGATTGCAAGCATGTCTTAGAAAATACTACTTTTGCCTTCTAATATATATTATAATATCCCCAACTACAAAAAAGAAGCACAAATTTAGAGTTATTTTGCTATATATTAAGCCTAAATTCTATTTGGGATTGATATCATGATCAAAAGCCACAAAAAAGACCTAAGGTGTAACTAAGACGTTTTGTCTCGGTGAGGCTAAGCGTAAGCCTTGAGGCGATTTTAGGCGTAATCATCGGACTAGGGACAAAAAAATTGTAAAAAAAATATAATAGTTATAAAATAATAGATAACAATCCAAACACTGAAGAGGTGGTCTCCTGTGCGTGCCCGCGCACAGTGAGACCACCTTATTTAATTAATTAGTTAATTAATCTTAATTAAGTAGTTAATTAATCTTAATTAATTAATTAAATTAAATTTAATTAAAATTAATTAATTTAATAAATTTAATTGTAAATTAATAAATATAATTTTAAATTAATATATCTTAATTTTGAACAATAAAGTCTAATTATACCTAATTTTGAATTAATAAACCCTAACTTTGAATTAATAAACCATATTTGGTTTATTTGGAATTAATAAACCCTAATTTTGAATTAATAAACCCTAATTGAAAATAATAAAACCTAATTTTGAATAATAAACCCTAATTATGAATTAATAAACCCTAACTTTGAATTAATAAACCCTAATTGTTAATTAATAAACCCTAATTTTGAATAATAAACCCTAATTTTGAATAATAAACCCTAATTGGAAATAATAAACCCTAATTGTGAATTAATAAACCTTAATTATGAATTAATAAACCCTAATTATGAATTAATAAATAAAATATAAAATAATAAAATAAATCACAAAACTTCTGCGTCACAGAAAGCGCACAAGACACAAGTTTTTGTGAACACTGAATTTAAAATTTAGAAGTATTATAAACATCAAATTAAATGCATGAAGTGTTCATAAACTAGTGGAGAGGAAGATGAGCGTCTTGTGAGGAGGAGAACACGTTGTTGCTTTTCTCCATTCCTTTCTCTCTCATTTTTGGTTTAATAATAAATTTAGGTTTATAAGTTATAAATTATAAAACAAATATGAATGAGCTTTTAATTTGAAGTTTAAAATGATTGGACTTTTTTATTTATTAATTATGTTTGGGCCCGAAAACCCAAAATTAGTCCAAAATTTAAACTTGCGCCTCAGTGCCACCTCGCACACCATAGCCCGGCGACTCGGTGAGGCTTAAGCCTCAAACCCATCCACAGAGGTGTACATCCTGAGGCTGTTTCCGACCACCTCGCCTTGAGACACACCTCTAACGTTTTTTTTACAATGTTGTGCATTGCATGGGTCCTACTTTAGTTTCCTATAAAAAGAGAAACATAGGCAAAGGGGAATAGTATTTACCTTTTTGATACAAGAGTGAGAGAAACAACAAGAGCATTAGTTCTCTACAGCCTCTTTATCTAGTCACAATTATTTTTTGAGTGTGTTGTATGCTTTACCATTAATGTTGCTGGTAGCTGAGTAAAAAAGTTTTCCAAGAGCTAGAAAAAGAGAATAAATAAGTATTCCTTCAAACAAGTAGGAATTTTGGAACATGGTGACAATCTTCAATGAAATTAACATTTTCCTATTCTTTATCTTCAACAGAGAAACAAAGTGCACGGTTATGAAATGATTCTGATTTTGATTTTAAACCTTGCCTAAATTTTGACCTCAATTTCTCCTCAATTTACAAATGGTCGTTCGAATCAATTTGAAATTAATTTCAAATTAGAGATTTATGCTTTTATATTGTACACCATCCGTCCCAATATTCATGACACGTTTTCCTTTTTGGACTGTCCCATTAAGTTGGCTCGTTTTCCAAAAAAAGAAACACTTTTTACACTAAAAAGTGTCTCGAATTTCGTATCACCCACTACTTTACATACAAAACACAACTCTCCTTAATTTACATGCAAAAAAGAAACGTGTCATGAATATTGGGAAGGATGAAGTATAAATTTTTAGCCAAGAGATTATTTAATTTGACTAAATATTAGTTTCATATGATTGTTAAAAAGTTGCTGATAACAGATATTATGATGTGACGTGGCACTACGATGTGTTTATTCATATATATCCATTTAAAATAATTATATTTATTATAATATTAAGTCATAATAAAAGAAAATTAATCCTAGTAGCTAACATGGACATAACATAACAAAAATTACTAATAGAAGTGTATTCTTACTATATATGAGATCTATGATTCATTCGCTCACTAACATGTACGCCATGTTAGATTTAGAACTTTTTCAATTAGTGTTACAGGTTTCTCCCGTCATAAGAAGAAGAAGAAGAAGTTATCTGCTTTCCACTAAATTTATCAAATTTACGAAACGTAAAATAAAATATTGAGGGCAGCAGGAATAGTGGGCTATTGAGTCAACAATGGTGTCCATTGGAAATGGAATTGCTTTCATCTATATAAAATTAATTAAGTGTGGAGAATTTCTTGGACCGTCGCTCTCTCTTAATAATTCAATTAAGAAACTCAGCAACATTTTATTGACTTTAAATAGTTTGGTTGACCCTTTACTCTCTGTCTCTCAATAAAGGATTTTTAATATTATCACTGTCAAATTAACACTATAATTGAATTCTAACTCATCTATTGTAATAAAAAATAAAAATAAAAATTCAAAGTGTCATATTTTAAGGTGGTATAAGTAATAGATGATCGGACATTTCATTGAATTGGCCAGTAAGGCTATTAAGGAGTATTGATATTATGCATAAAAATATTTTCTTGTAAAATAAGCAATACGTTTACATACAAAATTAATACACTTTACTTATAAAACTAATGTACTCTTGAGTTCTGGTAAAAGACAACATCGGTCATCATATTTCGCAATGCAGTGATTTTATACATAAAGTGCATTAATTTTAGATGTAAAATGTATTGGTTCTTTTAGGCTATTATAAAAAAACAAATTTATTTTGATATATTTATATAGTGTGTGTGTTTTGGCATAATAGTAGAGTGGTTAGTGTATGAGGTTAAAAGTCTCAGGTTCAAGTCAATTGTTACGTGATCTTAAGAATTATTTGTTTATATAAATATATATATATATATATAGGGTTGGATTCTTGTCGTATCCGGTCTTCAGGTAGTATGTAGTATACAATCTAAACCACACATTTTAAACATGTTGCCGCACCATAAGCTGACACATGACAGCTCATTTTTTTTTATTTTTGCAAGGGACAAAATGGGAAAGAAAGAAAATCAACTTTCTTTTTCTTCTTCTCTTCTCCTTCTATCTTCTTCTTCTTCGATTTTTTTTTACAACAACGGCAGCAGATGACGGATAGCAGCAACCATACATGAACAACAAAAAACAACAAATTTTGAAAGGAAAAAAAAGAAGAAATTTTTTTTAATAACAAAATTAATGGATTTCGATGGGAAAAATAGAAAATGAATTTGATAGAAGATTGAGGAATCGAGAGAGATGGTGGCTATGGTGGTGGTTTACACGAAATTCATCGGAAATTTGGGAAATAGACGGAGGAATTGATGGAGAAGGATGGATGAGAGATTTTCTGTCGAAAAACATAATCATGCATATAACAAAACATAATCATGTATTTAACAAAACATAAAACTACATGCTAGCACGAAACTCAAATATACATATAACAAAACACGTTCATGCATTTAACAAAACGTGTTCATGCATTTAACACAACATAAACATGCATGTTGGTCAACGGGCGCTAAGGGGCGCGCGAGCACGCGTCGGGGCGACGCGCGAGTACTAGTATGTTTTGTTCAACTGCATGCATTTTTTTATTCATTTAAATGCATAAGTCAGTTCAAATATATGCATGGTTTGTTTTCCGCAATCACATAATAAATCAAATTACTAATCTACCCTTACTGTAGCGAAATCAGCGAAAATAAGCTTAAAAAATTCGAAAAAAAATTCCACCATAGAATCTATGGAATGAATAAGATTGAGTACTACATACTACCTCAGACTTGGATACTATATGATCTCTCATATATATATATTATATAACCAAATAAAATCCAATAGTTTTATATATATAATTTAAAAACAAAAAAAGTATAATATGATGAAAAACAAGATGCGGATGTGAAAACTTTCGATCTAAACTTTAAACTATTTCAATTAAAATCTAATTTAGAATTCGTAGTAAATTAGACCATTCTATTTTTGAGCATGTATTTGAAGTTGAGATCTTGACTCATACGATGTTGAATCTCAAAATTGATTGGGAGCTTTCGGAACCTATTGCTTGGGTCGTCATCTCGTATTGTCAATTTTTTCATCTGACATCTGAAACTTCAATTCGATCAATCAGAAAGCTCTAACTCCATCTCACCGACTCCCTACTCAAGTACTCAATATCAAAGTATGACGATAAAATTTACAAATAGGATGACAACCTAAACAATGAGTTTCAAAAACCTTAATTACTTTGAATTTCAATGTCATATGAGTATATATCAAAATCTCAACTCTAAATAAATATTAAAAAATAAAAGGGTCTAACTTGCTCGAAATTGTAAAATTATATCTTAGTTACAACATTTCAAAATTTGGATCAAATTTACATCAATACCTGGAATATAGGACTTAAAATGCAATTATCTATTATATATGCACACATTAATTTTGACTCATCCTTTATGTCATAGTCTTTGGTTATGTTCTATTTTGGTTAAGTAGCTTATTTATAATTCTTGAGAATCTCTTTCTTTTCTTTTCTTCTGTTTTTTTATCTTTTTATTTTTATTTTTGTCAGATGCGAATTTTTCATGACTTATCTGCAGCGGTTTTTTTTTTTGCGTAAGTAATGCACTTCATTGGTTCAATGTCACACTCTCTGAGTGCTCAAATTGTTATGTATTATAGTACTTCAATTTTCTCTTTATAGAGGATGAGATTTAGAATTTAAACCACTTCACAACTTGCATAGGATCTGCTAAATAAATTGCTGTATTTAATAAACAGAAAATAAGAATGACTATTTCATAAATTAAATGAATTATCTGATGATTTTGGTACACAACAGTGGGAGTATTAATGATAATTCTACCCTTCAATGTGTTTATAAGAAAATATTATTGGTGAATGTGTTTATGAGCGATAATATCCCAACTATGTTTCATATATGTCACATGTTACTGCAAAAATAATATGATACACATAAAATTAAAGTGAGTAGTGACACCAAGATAAGAAGCATTCTTTTATAAAAAAAAGCTAAAGCGAATTCTTGAAATTCCATCCACTCCACTTTTCTGTTCAAAACAAACTTACGCTTAAACCTATGAAATTCAGTTAATGCAATACAAAATCGTTTAAATTAGTAATATAAAACTTTTAGAAAGTGAAGAAGAAAATGATGATATAATCTCTATAACTTTATGCCTATCCTTTTTGTTTTATTTTGACATGAGAATTTGAACCTGCTTTCCCTCTTCACTTTTTCTTCTAGAAGAAAAAAGTGGCATCTCTCTACCAAATCACAGTCAACAATTGAAACCTTATATTCCACGCCATTCTCACCTTCCCTCAATCACCTCTCTCTAAACCACACCATCTCTCTCATCAAAATCGCCAATGCCTCCGCTCGACCTCGAGAACCTAGTAGTATCGGCCTGCGCCGGCGGCGGCAACGACAGTAAAGTCGCCTGCGAGACGCTCGCAGACGAAACCACCGACGACGACGCGTCGGAAGATGACGTCACTTCCGACGAAGCCGCCGCCGTCAACGTGGATCCCGAGTTACCTCCGGAATCCTTCTGGCTTTCAAGGGATGCCGAGTATGACTGGTTCGATCGCAACACCTTCTTCGAGAGGAAGGATTCCGGCGGAGGCAGCTCGAATTTGAACGCCGCCGACGCACACTCAAACTCGAACTCGCAGCGGTTTTCCGTTAGCCGGAAATCGAAAGCGGCGATGATCGGATTGCCGAAGACGCAGAAAGCGACCTACGTCGATCCCAAACGGCGGCCGCAGTGTAAACCGGCGAATGTGAGGCTGTTTCCCAAGCGGTCTGAACCGGTGGGGAAGTCGGCGGTTCCGGTCGAACCCGGTTCTCCCAAGGTCTCCTGCATGGGGAGGGTCCGCTCGAAGCGCTGCCGGCGCAGGTCGGGTTCGTCGAGGAGGAGGAAGAAACCGGTGGAGAAATCGATGAGCGGCGGGGAGATGGGGGAGAAGCAGAAGAAGGCCGGTTTTTATTCTAAGATGATAGGCATGTTCAGGTCGAAGAGACGCCGGAATAAGAAGCCGTCGCGGTCGGGGAGTAGGAGGGCGGCGGAGGTGGCGGACGAGAAGGCAGCGGCGGCGGTTGAGCTGCAGCGGTGTAGCGTGAGTTCGAGTGCGAGAAATTCCTGGTGGAGGTGAGGGGCTCCTGAGCCGCCCGGTTTGGGAGGGATGAACCGGTTCGCTTCAGGGCGGCGGTCGGGTTCTTGGGCCGCTGAGGATTTTGGTCAGGCGGTTTCCAGTTCAGACCGGCATGTGGGAGTCGTTAGTTGGAGCTGATGTGGCGGAGTTGTTGGTTGAGTGCGTTTTTTTTTCACCCTTTTGTGGTAATGTGTATTTTTGCAATGTGAGTTGTCACTTGCAAATATTGATACATGGTTATTTTTTTTCATGTTTTTTTTTATCTATGTATACGTAAATTTAGAAAGAAAGAAAAAAAGCAAAACAAAAAGGTGTAAAATGAGATAAGACATGGCTTGTTAGTTTGCATAGAATATACTCAGCGTCACTAAAATTATAGTATATACATCAACTAAACGGTGTTTATTATAGTCATTAAGAAAGATCGTATCCACAAGATTGAAAACTTGAAAACACAACAAGTAATAGACTTAAATACTTCATAATTATTTAAACAAAACAAAATGTAGATAGATTTGATAAAATATGAGAAAATAAATAATAAAAGCAAAAACACAGATCTGGAAAGAAAAGTCAAAGTAAAAGAATGATCCTATGAAATATAATAATACAATAGAAAAATCAAATAATCAATCTATAGCCCTATTAACCACAATTAAGTCAATTCGGATGAAAATCACATAAATAACACGCCTCCGGATCGGATAGACGTAATAGTAGATTAATATATCTTCTATCTCTATTAGGTCTCAAAACACATAAAACTCCCTAAAACACATAAGATTTATTCTCTTATAGTTAATACTAAAATCGTAAAGTCTTTAGATTAATTGTATTATAAATTCATGAATTCGATCACCTAATCAAAACCGTTAAGTCTTTAATCAGACAACTAATATACATCAATAATAGTCAATAGTAGTCAGTTATCTAGCATAAAATAGCACCAAGAATCATAAATAATAAAAATTGACCGGTAAATAGTCTTCATAGATCAATTACACAAATTCCTATTACATAATACAAACCCTATAACCAATGAAAATTTAGTTACCCATAACAAGAATTAAATAGAAAGAAATAAAGAAAAAATAATTAAATTAAGCAATAAAAATCAATGAAGGAATTCCATAATGAAGAACTTTAAGTCTGGATGGTGAAAATAATAAATTTTCTACTCTTGCAGAGAACTCTAAAAATAATGTTTAACTCTATAAAAATATAAAAATGGATAATTGGGGACCTAGATATAATGTTAAGAGATAGTATTTATAGGTAGATGAGACTCATTGAACTCTAAAAGTATTATACGTCCTTGATGGACTAAAAAATACAAGAAAAATAAGTAAAAATCAGAAAATTCGTGAAAAATCGGATCCGAAGGTGCGTCAGCGCGCATCATGCTCATACACGAGCCGCCGCATGGCCAGACCGAAAAACCCCTCTCGGATGCGGTTGTGGCATTGGTCGCTTCCGCTTCCATCGTTGGCCAAGGAGAACAGGCAATTTTGCAATAGAAGCCGTGGTCATGCACTTCCCGCAAGAAGGCACGCGACGTTTTTGTTTTGTGAGACAAAAAGGGAAGCAAAAGCCATAAAAATAGAGCTAATACGACCATACTGCTCACTCCCCAAAAATTATTTATCACAAAGTAAAAGATATGTTCGTAAAAAGAAAAAAGTGGTCGAATTAGCATAGACTCACCCGGGAAAAATATAGAGGTGTAGGTGGTGGCCACTTTTCATCAAATTTTAATGCATCATCCGTTGAATCCCAATGATATGATGACTTATCAATCTTTTATACATCTTGAAAGTCAAGGTAATTTAGTTTCCAATAGAAACCGCTACAATGCTTGAACAATCTCTCATTAGAAGAATAAAATATGAGAATCAAAAGATGAAGATAAATAAAATGAAAGAGACAAACCTTCAAAGAAATACTTAAGTCGAGGTGGGGGTCGACTACATTAAAGACTTTGCATTCTTCACTGATTTTGAAATGCACATCCTCCATGCTATTGTTTTTCCTTTCAACTAGGGGTGGGTATTTGGTATTGGATATTTTGATATTTGTATAACCGAATCGAACCAATGAATATCGGTTAACCGAATAACCGATTTCATTGGATACGGTTCGGTATTCGGTATGGATTTTTTTAGAAATTCGGTTATCGGTATACCCGATAACCGAATGGGTATACCGATAACCGAAAATAATTATATAATATATATATATATATATATATATATATATATTTCATTTTATAATTAATATTTAAGAAAAATAGTAATTACGCACTAAAGATTCTTCCTTCCTCTTGGTTCCTCCCGTCTTCACAATGAATATCGGTTAAACGAATAACCGATTTTATTTTATAATTAATATTTAAAAAAATTAAAAATTTATATTTTAAAAAACGGTTATTCGGTTAACCAAATAACCGATTGGTTAAACCGATCGGTTATTTGGTTAACCGAATAATCGATCGGTTCGGTTATCGGTATGTATCCATAGTGTATATTCGGTTTCGGGTAATCAAAAATTCGGTTCGGTTAACCGAACCGAACCGAATACCCAGTCCTACTTTCAACTCTGTATTCTTCATTTGAAAATTTAGGCTCCTCATGTGCAGTCTCACTCATCAACTCGATTGTTATGCTTGTTCCTCTCGGTTAATCTCCATGTTACTTGAAAATTGAACGTGCTTGTGTTTTCCAACTGCTTGATTAGCTTTATGACTAACCTGCCCCTCAATCATATTGATCTACTTGGAGAGAGCAGAAACCGTACTCTCCAATGCCACAATCTTTTGATCCGTCAGTTCTATAAAGCTAGTTTGCTACTGCATCATCTCATCCATAAACATCTTCTTCGGTTCAGTGATGATTTCATCAGAAACAAAAAATCCCGATGAAGGTTGTTGGACGTTATTAGGATTGACGAAGAAAAAGTTGGGTAACTTCTATGGCTTGGATGATAAGCCATGTTGCCTTCCTAATGTCGGTTGAATCTTGGGCGATTGTTGTGGAAGTTTCGATGATTTATGAAATTTGTATCCTTAGTGTACTACAGATCAACGGGCTCAAACTACCATTGCACCACATAATGCATGAGCTTCCATCTTGGCTTTCTATTTGAATTCACGCTTGAGGAGCACAAATTGGTGACAAATCGTCATATCTATCATCGAAGATCGTCACTCTCCTCTCTGTCATTGGATGCATCTCTATAGACCACTATAGTGCTTGGAGGCTATATCCTCAACACTTCACATCTCTCCCATCAAGAAGAAAATAAAAATAAAAAGGAAAAGAAAAAATAAAAAAACTTGAAGTAATCACTAGACTTGGAAAATTATCACTATATAATCTATATAGTCCCGGCAACGGCGCCAAAAAAGCTGATCACTAAAATCCTAACAAAATATAATACCGCAACTAAACGGTGTCTATTATAGTCAGCTAGCAAGCAGCATATCGTATCAACATGGACTGGAAACATGAAAACACAGCAAGTAATAGACTTAAACGCTTCACAATTATCTAGACAAAAACAAAAATGTAGATAGGTTTGATAAAATATGAAAAATAAATAATAAAAGCAAAATACAATAGAGCTGAAAAAATATCAAAGTAAAAGAATGATCATATGGAATGTAATAATACAATAGAAAAATCACACAATCAATCTATAGCCCTATTAACCACAATTAAGTCAATTTAGATCAAGAATCACATAAATAATGATCTTCTAGATCGATGACCTATAATAGTAGATTAATATATGCTCTATCACATCTAGGTCTCAAGAATACATAAAACTCCGAAAGCACATAACATTTATTCTCATACAGTTAATATTAAAATCGTCAAGTCTTTAGATTATTATAAATTCGTGAATTCGATCACTTAATTAAAACTGCTAAGTCTTTAACCAAGTTCTCTGCCCTTCCTCTCTATCTATCCAATGGATTATACAACTAGCATGCATCAATAATGGTCAGCTATCTAGCATAAAATAGCACAAGAAATCATAAATTGACAAGCAAATAAGCTCCATACATCAATTACATAAATTCCTACTACATAATACAAACCATGATCAATGGAAATTTAGTTACACATAGCAAGAATTAAACAGAATATAAATAAATAAATAAAAACATAATTGGATTAAACAATAAAAATCAGTGTAGGAATTCCACAGTGAAGAACTTCAAGCCTGAACGGTGAAAAATAAATAATTCTCTACTCTTACAGGAAGCTCTAAAAATAAAGTTTAACTATGAAAAAATATGAAAAATGATAATTGAGGACCAAGATATAATGTTAAGAGAAAATATTTATAGGTGGAGCAGACTCCTTGAACTTTAAAATGAATATAATTTCTAGATGTGCTCAAAAATACAAGAAAAGATGTAAAAATCAGAAAATTCGTGAAAAGGCGGATCTGGACGCGTCTGGGCCACGATTGGGGCTCGTGCAGGCTCATACACGAGCCGATTGCGATGCTCACACTAAAAAATCCTCTATGCCGCCCACTTCTGCTGCCTTCGTTGGCAGCGGAAAATGGCCAATTTTGTACTGGAAGCCACACCCGCGGCAGTGCGCGCGATATTTTTGTTTCACTCGTATCTTCCTCGTCCAACTTTTGAATTACGAACCATTTGTGCCTATGGATTCCTAACGCGATGTACTTTGAAACCATCTATTTGACACACCTCAATTCCTTCTCTATTTTCCTATGGAAAAGGCAAAATATACAAACAATTATCAATTCTTTAAAATAATATAAAACTAAACAAGTACTCTCTACAAACATGATTTCAAACATCAAATAAGACTCAACTAACCACAATAAATAATTAAAAATCCATGTTTGTCAGGAATCTTGGGCACATGTTTTAATAACAGTTATTGAGTGTATTGTAAGTGGAGTAAGAGTTATGTAATATTAAATTAGTTAGGTTGGGCCATAAGTTCTAAAATGTGTAAATAAATAAGTTGTTGATGGTAAAAAAGAGAAATATTAGTGGGCTATTGGTAGTAAAAGATGTAAATAAATGGTAATAAGTAGGGAAGATAGTTACCATAAATTGATATGAAGGAAATTGGAGGACGTCCCAAAAAAATCTAGGAAGAAAATTGGGGAATGGATGAAGCATATAACATGATTTTACAGGAACATGATTTTACAGGACATGTAAAATAATACTCCATTAGTCCCCCATTTTACTTTCTGGGAATCTTCGAGTAAGTTTTAATAAAAGTTTTTGTGTGTATTGTGAGTGGAGTAAGATTCCTACAATAATGTAATATTAAATTAGTTAGTGGTAGATTATAGATGTTAAAAAGTGAGTTGTTAAATGTAAGAAAGATAAATAGTGATAGGTTAGAGTGGTAAAAGATGTAAATAAATGGTATTATTGAGAATAATAAGTAGAAATAATAATTACTATAAATGAAATAGGAAGGAAATTGGGGACATTTAAAAAAAAAGGAAGATAATTTAGGGATGAAATGAATATTTTGTGTGTGTGAGGATAATAGAGAAACATATACTACATTACTTTCCATATTTGCAGAACAAAGAAATAATTGGGCTTAAATTTTGAAATTGTAATTGTTGAAATGTGAATATAATTCTTAGCCACAGAACCCAGTTTGACTAACTAATTTAATATTTGATTGCTAAATAATAGTTGACATGTATTATGTGATATCGTACTATACTATTTCATTTAAAAAATTACTGATCGTATGAGTTAATGATAATCCTCACTTTATAAGGGTGAGAGACTTCGTCACAAGGCCCCTAATTCAGAAATGAAAACTGTATCACAAAAAAAAGATGACATGCGGGAAAATAATAACAACAATACCTGTAATAACTGAAATATAAATTAATAATAATACCAATCATCCATTGCCCATTGGTCACTAACATGCACGTCAGATACAAATACAATATAAAATGAACCAATGGCTGCAATTCATAAACGCTATTAAATTAGTGGAACATAAAATAAAAAATTGAGAGCAAGATGATCCAAGAGAAAATCAAGTGTGTTGTTGAGTCAATAATGGTGGCCGGTGGGTTTAAAAAAAATGTCTATTCGAAATGGATTGCTTTCACGCATAGTTAAGTGTGGAAAATGTCTTGGACCGTCGCTTTCTCTTAATAATTCATTTAAATAAACTCAGCAACATTTTGTTGACTTTAAAATAGTTTTGGTCACTCCCTGTGTCTCTTTCTGTCTCTCTCTCTCTTTGGAAATTAAAGGTTTCTTAACTTTTAAAGAAAAAGCAACAATATTGAGTGACGCTTATTCTATTATAATGCTATTTGGTATAATAAGTTTTATTGAATAAAAAAAAGTTTATTTGATATTTGATCTATTAAAAATAGTTTTACATTAAAAAATAGGTGAAAAAATGATATTTATGTAAAAATGATTAACACATTAATTTAATATTATTATTTTATTAATTAATTACATTAATAATTACTAAAATATACTTGTGTGGTCAGTCATAATGTGGCCGCATAACTTTATTGAAATAATAAAGCATCCTCAAAATAACGTAGTATTAGTATTAAACGTGATTGTGAGCTTTATTGCATCACCTAAGTGGTACTTATTATATATACATATATATTATGCATATGAAATTGTCTGTTTCAGTCAAAAAAGAAAATTATAACATTTATAAAAAAACATGAAACTAAATATATGGTGGGAAATAATAAGAGGATGTGCAATTTTCTATTATATAGATATTTATAAGATATAATTAGTAAAATATTCATTCTCATAAAGTAAAAATAAACGCTAACCATTCATATAAAAAATAAAAGATAACCACTATTACCGTTTTATCCTTATTCTTGAATTAGTTTATTTTGCCTACAATTCAAAACTTCAATTGTCTTTTATTTTTTTTGAATTGAAGACTAAACTTAATTTCACTATTGAATTTAGGTATAAAAGAAGCAACTCATAAATTGCTTTCCTCCAACTCTAAAGGAGTTAGGGGTGACTATTTGGGTATTGGGTAATCGGGTATCCGATACCTGATCCGAAATTTCTCGGGTATCGGGTACCCGATTACCCAAAAATCGGGTGTAGGGGTCGGGGTCGGGTATGGCTTTTAGGTGAGGTCGGGTATCAGGTATACCCGACGGTATTACCCGATACCCAATTTTTAAAAATATTTATATTTGATATATTTTATATATTTAACTATATAATTAATATATTGAAATTAATATATTGTAATATAGTTTTATTATTCTTAATTTTAATATGTGAAATTTATAAATGATAACTTAATATTAAAATAACATATACCCTTAAATACATGATATGTTATTATAATTTGGCAAATGAGAGTATATAGCTAACATTATATATCTAAAATTATGTACAAAAATAAAAATAAAATAAATAAATAAACACAAAGAAAAAATACTATCATAACATCATGGGAATATCCATATATATAGCTAACATAGTTATTAGTAACATGACAACATATATATATAAATTTATATACAAATATAAAAATAAAATAAATAAATACAAAAAACAAAACAAAAAGTGCATCTAGGAAGAATTTTATTATTATTTAATAGTATTAATTCTAATAAACTAATACTTACAATAAATATATAGATTTATATATAATTTTTAAAAAAAAAACTAAGTCAGATTGGTGCACCGAATACCGAGTCTGCACGAATCGGTATTCGGGTTAGAATGGGCAAAAGGCGGTGTTGGGGTGTTCGGCCCGCCCATCAGGCTTGTTGTTTTATCGGTCGGTGGCCCATCCCGAAATGCTATCGGGCTGAAAATATGGTAGCCCAGCCCAGCCCTATCTGGGCCACCGGGCCATCGGACCAAACCCGTCCAATATTTAATTTAATAAAATATTATTTTTAATTTTTAAAAAAATATGATAACAATAAATAAATTAAATCTATTAACATCAATTTCAAAGTAAATAAGATAAATTACGTCTAATAGCATCAATTCCAAAGTAAATAAAATAAATTAAGTCTACTAACAAGTCTAACATCAATTTCAACGTAAATAAGATAAACTTAAAGTTTCAAATATCATCAAACATCAAATGTAAAATATTAAAACTTTAAATGTGTGGACGGGCTTTTAGGCCCGTTAACCCGGGCTTTTTAGCCCCAAAGCCCGGTCAGCCCGATGGACTACGTGGGCGGGCTTTCTAGGCCCGATTTTTTTCGGGTCACTATTTTCACGAGTCCAACCCGATCCCAATTTCGGGTACCCGGCCGACCCATCGGGCCGGGCCAATTTTTCCGGCTCTAATTCGGGTACCCGATTTACAAAATCGGGTCGGGACCGGGTAGCATATTTTAGGCATAATCAGGGTCGGGTATCTAATTTTTTCGGTAGGATACCCGACCCTTACCGAATAGACAGCCCTAAAAGGAATAGTTCATAGCGACCTGACTCTTGAATTAAATATAAAATGAGCAACAACAATTTTTATCAATGTAATATCAAAATGGATAATTAAATAGATGAAATCTATTATAATGTGTGCAAACATTAATTTTGACTCATTTTTCATTATTCGCTATATTCCAGTCCCTACTGTCACAGTTAGTTCTATTTTGGTAGACTAGTTGTTTACAATTCCGCAACCCCCTTATCTTTTTTTTTTTTTTTTTTGGTTTTGAGTTGCCAATTTTTCAAACCTATCTGCACAATTTTCTGTTAGAAAGTAATACGCTCTCACTGAGTGCTGAAATTGTAAAATTTAAAAGGGAAAAATTGTTTAATTTATTTTGGTTGTATTCGAGTAATGCTATTGCCCTTTTATAAAAAAAGAGAGAGATAAATATCACTTTAAACCTCAAATTATACTCATTTTATTAAAAATATCCCGAACTCTAAAAAATATAATTTTAAATTTCAAGCTATCAATATTTTATCAAAATATCCTAAACTTTGAGAAGTATCATTTTAAACTTTAAACTTCAAACTATTAGTTTTTTTATCAAAGATATCCTACATCCATTTTTTAACTCCTGAAATTGGCCGAGAAATATCTTCTCATTTGATGAACCACATCAAAATTTCGAAAAAAGAAATAGACGCAGGATATATCCAAGGAATCACATCAGAAAATATCTCTTGTCCAATTTTGAGAATTGAAAAATGAATGTAAAATATTTTGATAAAAAAATAATAGTTTGAGGTTTAAAGTGATACTTATCAAAGTTTAGGATATTTTGATAAAATATTAATAGTTTGGGTTTAAAATAATATTTTTAAAGTTCAAGATATTTTGATAAAATAAGTATAATTTAGAGTTTAAAGTGATACTTACTCTATAAAGAATGATATTAGATTTTAAATTACATGGCTTACTCTTCAAGTTAAAATAGAATAATATTTAATTAAATTTTTATTTTCAAAATGTCAGCCGTTTATCTATATATAAATGCAAACCATCCTGCATCCATGAAGAAAGCAAATTAGTCTAATAATTTTACAAAAAAGTAATATTTAATTGAAATGGATAGACACAAAACTAATCATAGCAGAGGTTTCAAAATCAATTAGTAAGAATTACCATGATCACAAAGCCATTTTTCTTTCTCACTCTAAGGTTAACAATTAATGTATGTGGGTCTTTATTGTATCGTAATGATAACGATATGACATGAAAAAAAAGTTCGAACACAACTTGTGAAAGATCTACATAAAATGAACACGACACGAATATGTACGACCACAACATGAAATGATAAATACAAAATAATTATAAAATTAATGTTATATATATCGTGTTACACGAACACCACACGAACACGAAAATATCGTTTTACACGAACACGACAAGAATCCGATACAAACACGACACAAAATTATTGTGTCGACATGATAAATATATGAACACGATAAAACTGAACACTAACTTATTAATTTAGTGCATATTCGTATCCTGTCAAAAATTATCAAGTCCTATCCACAGCGCCACTTTTAACTTGCATAGCATCTGCAACATAAGTTACTGTATTTGATAAACACAAATTAGAGTGACCATTTCATAAACAATTATATGATTTTGGGATATGACAGAAAGAAAAAGTATTTTTTTTTTTGTCAATTAATACAGAAATTTTAAAGGCTGCGTCACGGTAGACTCGAACCCGAGACCTTTGGCCTCGGGCATTAACCACTCTACCACTAGGCCAACACACACGAAAGAAAAAGTATTAGTGTTTAATAAGTACGTATGTACAGTTTCACGACTTTATCTATTGTTTGAACCATTAAGTTTAGGTGGCTCCTGCTGCAATTAAATGATTGGAATTTGTCTATTTGTAAAGTTAAAACGTAAGAGTTACCACTATTTAAAAGAATAATTAATAACTAACTCATATCATCAATTTAATTAATAGCAAGATAATTTTTTTTTTTATATATGCCAAAAAAAAAGATGTCGATACAACCAGTGACGTAGCCTGAAAATGAATGTTGGGGGCCGAATTAATTACAATTTTAAAATAAAAATTAAAAATAATTATTATTTAAATAATAGTGTAATATTATTTGAATGGAGGTAATTGTTCATACTAAATATATTTCTTCTTCATTATGTTTTAATATCTTACAAAATAAAATAATAAGATTTATTTATAAATAACTAAACAATCAATCAATAATAGCTATAAAATTAAAATAATAAAAAATTATAAGTGTTAATATTTTAAATGGTATTATCTTACAAAACTCAAATCTTGATTTTCTTGTACCATTACAAATCAACAATTGAATCTAAATAAAGAGCACAAACTAGAGAAATAAAAGAAAAGGAAAAAGGAAAAGAAATGAAGATACAAAGTAGAGAAACGAAAAGAAAGGAGAAGGAAGAACAAGGAATACCTGGATAGAAAATTAGAAATAAAAGAAAAAAGAAAAAAGAAAAAGAAATGAAGGTTAAAGACAAAGTAGAGAAACGAGAAGGGAAAAAATAAAAGAAAACAAAAAAAAGAAAAAGAAATGAAGAAAGTAGAAATAAAAGAAAACAAGAAAAAGAAAAAGAAATGAAGAAACGAAAAGAGGAAAAGGGAAAAAAAATTAAAGAAAATAGAAAAAAGAAAAAGAAATGAAGAAACGAAAAGAGGAAAAGGGCAAAAATAAAAGAAAACAGAAAAAAGAAAAAGAAATGAGGATAAAAGGAATAAGCTGGATGGGTTTCGAACCCACGAGCTTTTGAAGAAAATCAAAGTCTTTAACCAACTGCGCTACAATACATTTTGAAACTACAAACGGATATATAATACTAATGGGTTTAGAAAAAGTTAAAAAAGGCCTCAGGCTTCAAATGGCTCCGCCACTGGATACAACGTTATTATATGGATTATGAGAGTGTTTGGCCAATTGGCTTCATCAAAACAACTTATAAGTTGCAAATTGTTTAGAAAGTTATAAGCTTTTGATAAGTGTTTGTCAAAACACATTTCTAAATAACTTATAAGCATTGAAGATAATCTTCAACGGCTTATAATCACCCCAAAAAATAAGTTGTCAAATCCAAACTTATTTATTCATAAGCTTATAAACGACAATGGATTTATAAAAACAATCTTATTATAGTTCATTATTTCTAACATATACCCTATCAATTTCATCTCTTTTCATTTTTATCTTTCTAAATATGATTTCTTCTCTCTAACTCACGATTCTTTATTTAACTTATAAGTTCAATTATCTAAATACTTTGATAATTTATAAGCTCTTGAAACATATAATCTTATAAGCTCTTTTTAATAATTTAGTCAAACAACCTCTAATACGTATCACATTTTATAGGACCGGAGCCCAAAAATGTACGACTATTGGGCCGAGCCCAAAAAGAAAGTTGGATCAAGAAGTTTCGCATCATTCTCTCTCCTTATGATGCTAAATTCATATTTGCTATTGTTCAAACTTTTATAGGACCGAAGCCCAAACCTGCTTTACCTTGTTATATTTGCTACATTCATATTCAATCTTACCTTCTTATACGTGACTCATTTTCACCGTATAGCATATTTTGATTATCTTTTTTCATTATTCATAAATTTTCCTATAGGATAGATACCTTGATTCATTTGAAATTTAAAGGGCCTTTGTCGAGATATTTCCAGCAGCCATCGCATTTTTATATATCTTCGGTATTATTAATTGATTTTTTAATGTTCCAAGTTATCAATACATACTACAATGCGATTAACACATTATTATTAACAACTAAGGAAAATACACCACATCACCAATTAGTTATTGTGCGCTAAGCCACGGCGTCCTCGTCGTATAGCTCCACGTGTCGTCCGTTGATTGGCTGGCAAGGTCTTGCATTGTTCTTGCATCTCAAATCCAAGGGAGCCCTGAGTGCCTCTACTTGGGCTTTGGACACTGATCTCACCTGCACACATTTTTAATTATTGATTTCTCACATTATAAACTCTAACAAAAAGATATAATCCAACAAATTGTCACTACAAATTAGAGACATTTAAGTTTATTTTGTTTTACCCTGGCAAGAATGTGCCATATGACATTTTGAGTGCAGGGAGGTGTGGTGAAAGAGCCAACATATCTATAGTACTTATGGCTCCTCTTCCTCACTTCTGTCGGGTGAAACGGCCCAAACGTGATCGGGCTCTCCTCGTGTCTCTTTACCTCGTAAACAAGCTCGTTCAGTGCCTTCTGCATCTGTAAAACAAAACATGGAGCATTTCATAAGTTAACATTTTCTTCCCCTCACCCCCACCCCCCTTTTCCTCTATTAATTTGTAAGTAGAAGTTTTATATAGTCTACCTTAGCAAGAAGTGGATCGGGGTGGCCGTAGTCGAAGAGAATCGCAACAACTGTGACGCTCCCGTCATCAGCAACGTGCACTAGATGAAGCTCTGCAGCATACCTGCATCCAAAAATTCACATTTATTCTGCTAAATGGCCACAAACACACACACACACACTTAGAGTTGAGTTGTTGCATACTGCTTTCCATTAATTCTGTGCTCGGAAGGGGAATGCCAGTGCATTTGCTTCAAGTTATACATCTTCCCATCCACCACTACTCCCCCTGTATGATCTGGATACCGTATCTGCATCAATTTCAACAAGGGTGTAACTGAGTCGAGCCGAATTGAGTAGTGCTAAGGTATATCTCTTTTATTATTGAGTTGAGCTCCAACTTTATTATCAAATATTTCAATGTTCACGAGCTTATTCAAATCTAAATGAATTTTCTAATTTGTATTTAAATATTAATTATTATTTTATAAAAGGAATTACTTATATAAACTTTTTTACTGTCTATATATTATCTTATTACAAATAAATGAAACTAATTATATATTTAATTTACTACGTACTAATTAAATATAAATAAATAATTATACCATATTAATAATTTTATATTTTGATGCTAGTTCACTTAATGGGCTTGTTCACAAACTAATGAGTCGAACAATGTCATGCTCAAACTTGACTCATTTAAGAAACAGAGTTTTATCGAGTTGAGATCCAAATTGTTGAGCACATTTCAGTCCTACTCAAAGTGTCCTAAACCTTGTTCTTTTGATTAGTTGCTGAAAAGAGATCCTACCAATGACCTCATCGACCAAACACCCCAAGTGCAAATGAAGAGCTAAAGTGTGTAATGAAAACGATTACTGCAAATCTTTGATGTGTATATATATAAGATTTGAGTAAAGGCAAAATAAAATTAGAAAAGAAAAGGTGAGGAAGAAACTAACCCCGACATTGAACTTGTTGTTGACCAAAGTGGCATTGCAAGAAGCGTAAGATCGGATTAAGGGCTTCAAATTCTTGTTTAAGATCAGTTTGTGAGTGATTATGTTAACGGGCGACTGCGATTTGCCATTCCCACACATGCTGAAATTGGGGTTCATTTTCCCCCACATGTTGGGCCCTGTCCCTCCAGAGTATGTAAACTGAATAGATCCATCACTTTCTGCATAACCAAATTAAACACCCAACTTTTTCAATTATTCATTTACTAATTAATTAAACCACCAATGCAGATTTTAGTTTTGTTTATAAAAATTTGGACACTTATTTTTTTGAGACAAATCCTAAGAATCATTACTGATGCACGAACATATTCATATATACCTCTGTGTGTGTGTTTCTTGAAAACGACCAACTCAAATCCTTAATCTAAACAAACTTCTCTGTTTATTAGGACAATCATACATAAGTATAGCATACCAAATCACTGAACTACTGTATACGCTTGTCTGTTCCAAAAATCTTGGAATATTCATTCTCTCACACACACACTCACACAGAGTAAGAAAGCATGCATACAAATTCGGAAGATAAAGAAGAGAGAGAAGCATACGTTGTGTGGAGCCAACAAACAGAATGGAGAATGCAACCATGAACAAAGCTAATGTTGGAGAACCCATGGTTGAATATGATTTGATTTACTACCTAGATACCTGTAATGAGGATGATATATATATATATATGTGTGTGTGTGTGTGTGTGTGTTTTTTGGTAGTGATGAATTGTGGGGGTGGAGATGGGCTTCAAATATAAAGTGGTGACAACCAACAACACTCCATGTTTCAATTTCACTACTGCCAATCTTTTTTAGCTTTATGTCTCTGGCTTTTTTTGTAAGCCCACCTTCTTATCCTCCACTTTTTCTTTCTTTCCAAATTTCTTAAAAACTATACTATTTTATCTTCTATTTCACTATACTTGCGTATTATGTACTTGTTGCATCACAAGTAACATTATCATCTAAAATCTAAATGTCCTTAAAAAACATGTATTCTAATTTTACCCATCAATTCGAAATTTTAGGTACAACCAAAATTCCTTTATAATTAGGTAACATATTGACAAATGAAGGTTAAGGCATTATGTGATAGTAGTTCTTCATTGAACAAACATCCATACCTTTCAACTAAATAAGATTCGACGTATTAATTAATGATAATGCTTCATGTCTTGCTTATAGAAATTATAGATAAAAAATGAAAAAAAATTCTACTTTTAAATCCAATGAAACGAAACGTGGGATTATAGGTATTTTATTGTTTTCACGTGTATATGCCAAATCCAGCTAACAAGCAGACATCCGTGATAATAAAAAAATAGACATTACTATAAACAAGTTTAATGCATGAAAATGGTAATGTGACAAATTTCAATTCATGTTGGACGGCTGAACACACCCGCTCTCCAAAATTTAGAATTTATATCTGACAGTGAGTGACCGATTAAGAATTAATTTATTTGAACGTATTAATTCTTTAGAAAATTATGATCAATTGGCTGTAATGGATCAATAATTGTTAAAGAAATTGTTTTTTCCTTTTTATATTTGATTCGGCGAAATAATGTAAGATTTGGCTCATGTACCTTGACCTAATTCTAAGGTCTAACTAGGGGAGGTAAACATGAATTGAACTATGAAGCCATAGGTAGATTAGCTCACCTTAGGTTAGTTAATATTTTTCAGTAAAGTAGAGAGAACTTGACCTATGTAATAATGACAAGCTCCTTCCAAGTGATAATTAATGCATTTCTTAGGTACTAGTTTTTGTATGATAGAATTTATTGCATCACCTCTATATTTATTTCTTTGAGCATATAAGTTGGAGAAAACAGAACCCAACAATGAATCAACCATTGTGATAATAATTATTAATTAAAAAAATGTTATAAGGCCTAACAACTATTTAAAATTTTAATTTATACAATTTTTATATTATAATATTGCCCTCAAACTAGCATATAAGATGGATATGATAGACAAAGTCAAATTGTAGGATATTATTTTTTATTATAAAAAGTAGATCATAGATAATTAGATGCTAATCTGCATTTGATCATATCTCGACCTCCATAGCATTAGTAAGATTCCAGTAAATAATCTCTCAGTTATAACACTGTCGGATCACCAATTGGGCCACTCTACAAGCTCAAAACACCAATTATAGATATTAATTGAATATCACGACCACATATATAATTTAAAATGACTTGTTTATAGACTGCTCACAGAGTTGTTTCAATTTATAAATCACTCACGTTTCATAACATCACAATATCTTACTATGAAATAATCTCAATAGCTATGAGATTAGAACTCAACCAATCGACTAAGTCAATCAAAATCCACGTGGAGCAGAATTTTGAGATACTCAACGCCATTCATGAATTCCATTAATGGAGTGCCAGAAATCTCATGGAATCATATTTCTTGAGAGTTACAATATTCATGGCCATGATCTCTTTCATTGATTTTCAAGGTACCCTTTCTAGATGATGGTGATTAATCAAGGTGTCACAATTACTATAAAAAGTATACCAATATTCTACTATTCAAATCTTCGATTGATAATAGACGAAGACCGAAAGTGGGAAGCCGCAACTTCCACTATGAAAATTTATCTCTTTCGTGGCCACAAATTATCGCTATGCTCAATACATATAATTAGAGGTGTCAATAATCTGAACTAATCCGATGAGTTGAGCCAAGCTTTAAGAGGCTCGAAAAAAAATTCTGACCAGATCGATTTATCCTTTTATGTTTGGCCCTAACCCCACAGTTTGACACCTCTATACATAGTTTACCGAATACACACATTTCATGTAACATACATACTCAACGAGTGCATTAGTGATATATGTAGAAGATTATTCTATATATGTGACACCCGATGTATGCATAATCCATTTAACATACGTACTTTTGACACTGACTGAAACAGAAATCCTTCTCCATGTTCCTGAGTCACTAGTTTGTAGCAGTTTCTTTAATTTTTACCAGCAAATTGAGAGAGAGAGAGAGAATCAGATTCCATTTGGAGAGGAATAATGGTCTTTTGGTTGATTGAATCGACCCACCACATGAAATGGCTGTAGTTAAAAGGTGAACCACTTTAGAGTTTTGTGATGGGTAAAACAGCAGAAACCATATAAAATGGGATATTGAGAATTGTGGTACCACAAACACACTTTTGGCCTTTTAAAACTCCAGCACTCACCGTAACTATAAACCTTTGCCACACATCGTCCAAAGTGTGTCCAATAATGTAAAGAAAAATATCACACTTTTGCAGATATGCTAGGCATTTCACTATGTTTATAGTTATACATTACATTCTGTCTTTAATAGCTTAAGCTTTATTTAGATTAATTATTCATCTAACAATTATTATAAAAAACTAATAATACTAATCAATACAAAGGACACATATATACCATATGAGAAGCGAATTACATTTTTGGGGAAATACCTTCTCAAAATTCATAAGTAATGAAGCTGTCTCTATGCATAGTTAATACCCACAGATAAATCACAATATAAAAAAAAATTACAAAAAATATGCCTAAAAGATTGCAAGCCTTTCTCGTGAACATAGAATAATTGATTTAATTTATGTCACAAATTCGAGTAACGGGAAACTTTAATTTAATAAAACAGAAAAGATAAGAAAGATGACGATTTAACAACGTAACATCCACCAAATCTTCAGAATCTTTCAACTGGCGGGCTTTATTTAGTTATATAGCTACAATTTTATAGGAGTTTAAAATTCAACTAGGGGCTATGGTCAAAATTAGAGGTGAACGTTCGATTCGTCAAGCTCTTACAAATAGTAATTTTTCATTCAGTTATATGTTTAGTTGTTTTAATGATAAAGCAATGTAAAATACGCTTTTTCAAACATGAGAACGTTGTCAAAAGCTTTTAGCAGTGCCATCAACTCAATGCAATTTGCTTACACCTTCAAATTTTATCCACGTGTTAATTTTTTTTACACATTTAATTCTTCGTCCAAGAAAAATATATAGGGACGTAGTTATTGTTTTTTGTAACGAAATTCAAGATTAAACAAAACTAAAAATTAGAGGCAGGTGGATTAGTGCATGAGTTGTTGGACCGAAGCAGGAGTTCAATGTGCTCAAATCAAAAAAATTGGGCCTCATCTTGAGCCCATAACTGCAAAAACTTTATTATCATAGATGTGTAGATACTATTTTGTAATAAAATAAAACAGAGAATGCAACATGTTAAGATTATACAACTCACAAATGACAAATCTATTAGGTATAGTAGATGGGTTAATAAACTTTTATACCAAATATTAACTGCAGGTTAATATAAATACAGGTCACAAATCTATCAGATATAGCAGGTGAGTTAATACTAAAATTTACAGCAAACAATCCTTTTCCCCAGAGTTAATCCTTTTTCACTCATGCCTTTCTACCAAAAAACATACACAGTTTAGTTTACTTTTTTCTTGTTTCCATGTCTCTTGTCGTCGTCTTCTTGATTGAGTAAGTGTCTCCCATGTCGGACGTAACCGCTTCAATCTTAATTGCCTTAATTAGGTTTTAATTAAACTCTAATAAGAGATTTATTTAAATCCTAAAGAAAATTAATAAATCATGATTGAAGAATTAATCCTATTTATGAATTATCCTGATTGATTCCTTAATTATTACCTCCTCCATCCTCCAATTTCTTTCATAGTTTTTCTTTTTGATACATCCCTCAAATTTCTTCATATTCCATTAATGAAAACTATTCCAAAAAATACTTCGACTCATTATACTCAACAGCACCCTCTATTTACATATTTTACTACTCATAGCCCATCAATGTCCCTCATTATCTTCACTACTTATATATCTTTTATCATCCATTACCCATCACTAATTAATTTAATTCTACACTAATACGAGACTTTATTCTACTTACAAGACAGTCTACTTTTATTAAAATTCATACCACAGATTCTCAAAAAGAAAATTGAGGTACAGAGGGAGTATTAACATACTAATTATGGAAGTCCGCACGCACGAATGGAAGTTTTGTTATTCTTGATTAAGTGGAGGGTATGAAAGACAAGGAATTTCATTAAAATAAGCCAACTTAGAAATGAGCATATGCCCTTCCACAAGTCCAACAAAAAATCTTAAACTTTTTTCAACAAATATTTGATCCCAACATAACCTCAATTTGCATTAACATTCGAACAAATGCTTCTCTCTCTCACACCCCACCTTTTATTGCACTTTATTTTGTTCAAAGAAAACTCCAACCGTTTTTTCACCACCACCGCTATTTGATGTAGTATTAATCTAAATAATATTTTCTCCAAAAAACAAAATAAATAATCTGAACATAATTATAACAGCATTTCTAACTGTAACAAGAACGTTGCGGAAATTAAATATGGGTTCGCCATGATTAAAATATTTAAACTCCAAATTCCCTGTTCCACCTAATACTATATTAGGAAGTACTATCTTAATCTGTGATCTAAATTTTCAAATTTGACTCCTATTTATTCCTATACTAAGCAGCTAAAAGCCTAAAATCTACAGTCACTTTCCATATAAAAGTAGTAAAATTATGTAGATACGTGCAAGATCTGATGCTTTGGTGATAATATACCACTGATATTATCACCCGATAAGGAATATCAAGAACCTAGGCACAACGCAAGAATCAGTAGCTATCGATATTAATATTAACATTCACAACGCAAGAATCAGTAGCTATCGATATTAATATTAACATTTAGGCAACTATCATTTGACAGTAGATAGATGCACAATATTTGGATGTGAATATTTTGTTTCCTATAAAAGATTTGAGAGAAGATTTTGAAAAATGAGCATATAGAAATTTATGTGAAACAATTCACCAACAATTATAACCAGTCATTAAGCTAGGAATATTTGTTAGGGGACCCAACTAATTATAGTTTTAAGAAGTAATAAATATAATTTTAAAAATAAAATTAGAAACTAGTAACAACCTCAATAATAGCATATTACCGTTTGAAATACATGGTAGTGTCAAAAAGCATTAAAAATATGATCACCTCAAAACTATAATGAAACAACTGCAACGTGAGATATTTCAATATAAGATAAATAATGAAACAAAATCCTAAAATAAACTATGTTTACTTAATGCTAGCAACTAGGCAATATATTGCAATCAACTCCCAAGATCCTAATAACTTTCGCACAAAGAAAAAGTAATTAATCATAACTAAATATTTTCCCTCATATACCTTAATATTCATATATCTTTAAAAAATAAAATAATACAAATTACTTGCAAATAATCAATAATAGTTCAAAAATTAAAATATATAATTCAACACAATGAGTAAACTATAAGTGTTAATGTAAAATATATTACTTTGTAGAACTCAAATCTTTTTTTGTACCTATCACAAGTCAACAATGAATCCTAAATCTAAATTCAAACCTAGGATAGAAAAAATATATATACTAAAAAAAAAGCAAAAAGTTAATATATTTGGAATTTAGAATTTCTAGTTTTAAGAAAAAGAAGAAGATGAGCCCTTTGAGCTCATAATTGTCACTTAGAGTTCACTATTTTGTTACGTAATTCGTACACTCTCCCTCAACATATCAATATAATTCTTCTTTTAAAAATAAAATAAAATTAATTATTAAATATCAAATTACGTACATATAAACTATTAAAATTTTAAAAAAAATCATGGGTCCCCCAGGCCCTCACATAGCTCTGCCTTGAGTTATATAACCCCAAATATTTCGGAAAAAAAGAAACTCTACTTATCAGTAAATAATCTACCCATAAATGCATGGTGCGAGGAATCCAAAACTGTTAAGCATAGAGAATAAACAATGGAAAGGAGAAGAAGGAACCCATTTTTTGTGGCCTTGAGCAGGAAAGAATATAGCAACATTCTTGACTTGAGAATCTGGCTCGTTACCTTTACTTGGAGTTAAGATTCTCAAATTCCATACCCTTGGAATCTCACGCTTTCCTGCCCCGAATAGCATCCTGTGGTCGTGTTTATCATTCCGGTTTAGTTTCGACCAATACAAACACGTGTAGCCACAGCCAATCAGCACGATGCACTGTCTCCTGTCAATGATTAAGATGTCATAAGGTTCCTTCTCAACGAAATTATATTAAAGTCCATAAAAGGGAAAGTTGAGGTACAAGGGAAGAACAGCCCAATTTTAAAGTGGAGAATATTGTGCATGCATGCAAGAACCACTTTAATTTAGAATACTACGGTAAAAGTGAAAGGTGCTTGTAGTGCCGTAAATTTTTTAACAGATAATAGCAGTAATATTCTTCATGGCAACATCAAAAAAAAAAAGCAGCTCCAATACTTCTAATTTTGCCAATACAGGTAGAGAATTCGGTTCCTGCCAGACATGAAATCGAAGTTTAACAACTGGTTTTTCTGTATGATTTGGTGCACAAATGCATAAATTTATTCTGCATTACATGAAATCGGAATTTAACAGCTAACTTCTCTTTTCTATATGATATGGTGTGGTGCATGACTGCAAGAAACCATCGATTATTCTATTCTAATACCATATTGTACAATAAATTATAAGAATAAAAAACTATTGAAGCAGCTATTATTGACTGAATGTGCAAGTTAATTGTCAATAAACAAAAAGATACAGTCTACTTGTCTATATGTAATATATTGTTTAGTATGTTAGGCATCAGGAGATGTTGCTTGAAGAGCATCTACGTCGTTCCTATCTTCAATTCATTCCTATCCACTTGCCAGCAGAACTATGAGGAATCAGCTTTTACGACTTGCATGTTGTAAAGGTTTTCACAGATTCCTCTAAACTGCATAAAATACCCTAACATATGAAAACCAAAAGACTTTTCTAAAAAGCTTGATTGGAACCTCCACGCAGAGATCGTTCAAGTCAGAGGAATATTATTTACTTGGCATCGATCATATCATTGACTATTAAATAGAGAATTATGGTGGGTCTTACGGTTAATATTTCACTTCTCTATACAACCGAAAAGGCAGCATTTTTACGAGTTGGTGATCAGCTCTCACTCGAAGAGATTAACCATTCCATGTTAGATTCTACTAGAGAGTGGGCACAAGAGATCTACATATCTATATAGTTCATGAACAATGTGATTTACTTCATTGTTGCTAAAAATGAAATATTTCTAGCATATGAATCTCCTAGTAACCATGAAACAAGCTATGTAGTCCAGCAACAACTATCATACGTCTGTCCGGATGATGAAGGGTAAACTTTTTGGGGATACCGTGCTGTTAGTTTAATACAAATGCTGGTAATCAGTTGTCACTGTCAAATTTTAACAACAGCACCGTGTGCATGAGGCGGCATATTTAGTGATATACCACATATTAAGGGAAATACAGTACGGCCAAATAGGTCATACAAAAGGAAATTATACACAACAAATATAACTTCAATTTCACTGAAATTACAGTTTGCACAATGGCAAAGAAAATTAATACCAATATTCTGGTTATGATTAATCATGTTTCCAGGCTACAGCCAATGCAAGTATAAATGTAAGTACATTAATTCCTTCTCTTTTCGGAAGGGCCCCACTGAAGTGAACCAAATTCCTTGTGCCATTTAAAAGATCTAATTGGGAATTACGTCCAGGATGAATAAGTACCATACTTACTAAAGGAGACAAAAAAAGGAATGTGTTCCTTATGCTATTCCTGGCCTTCAAACAAAGCCAAGAAAAAGCATTTTCCACTTTAACGACTTGATCAACTAAATTATATATAAGAACACTTGCTATAAATAATAAAAACAATTTTGCAAGAAAGATATACTCAAATCCATATACTTTTAAAGAGGAAACAGGAAGAATCTCCAAACTCTATCTAAGAGGATGAATCCGGTGGATGAGAGAGAGAGATAAGGTGAAATGAAGAAGTAGAAATCAAATATCTATTATCTTTGCGACAAACTCACTTTATGTTGTATTCTTTTAGAACCTTTGCATGCTTGCTTAATTGTTATATCATGTGACCATGAAAATAATCACATAGAGAAATGGGCTAAGAGGAAAAGAATTGAATTTCTTACCAAAATCTGGACCTGAAAGAGTTAAACAGGAGCATCAAGTCACTGGTATCGTTAATTTTTTGTCCCCTCAGAAGAATTGTAGCAAAAATGCTGACTGGATGCTTTCGTCAACAGAATCTTCCATTTAAATAAAATAATTGACTCGAAGTGTTTCAGGACATCATAGATAGTGGGATTCCTCAAATCCGCATCAGATGGAAAAGAACTCCACCATACATTCCTGGAATAAGGTTCGAAAACTTTGCAGATGACAAGTATGAGTGAAACGAAAAGAAAGACTCAGGTGGATCTATTTGTACCTATCACAGGATAATACATTTCTCATACGATCATAGTGTAAGGAATTTTAAATGTGTAGTGCTGTCAGAAATCGGAAAGGGAAGTTGGGGACCATAGATGCATTGAAATGGAAGGACAAGATTTTAGTTTCAAGTCATTACAAAGATTGGATTGCATCTGATATTCTTTTACCCCTTTGAAAGATTCTATGCCTCACTTGTATCCCACTCTGAGTACCCCCCTCCCCCCATCCAAGTAAGCTTATAAAACACCCCTTGGTTACATTTCAAGTATGCAAAGATTGAACAAGTAACAGATAAGAGCAGTACTGAAAGCTACCCTTTACCAAGAATATAACAGAATCATAACTCACCCTTCAAGGTGGAAGCAGATTATCAGAGAGAAACATCCTTTTCAGGTATGATAATTTCTGAATACTGATTAAATCCTTCCACTCTGCATGTGAAACTAATGCTTGCGAATTATCATATCATAGACGATACAATGTATCATCGCCGCCACCACCAAGAAAAGAGTGTTCATCCTTCCTCGAGGATGGCCATTCCACCAGAAAGACACATGTTACTTCAAGGTGTGAATGGCACAGGAGATTCTGGTCTTGTACTATCAAGTGATGCTAAGCCAAGGCTGAAATGGACTCTAGACCTCCACGAACGGTTCATTAAAGCAGTGAACCAATTGGGTGGAGCAGAAAGTAAGCATGCATCCAATTTTGAATCTGGATATCATCATATTACATTGTCCTGTATTTGGCTAATTACATTTTCTTGCAGAAGCTACACCAAAATCAGTCTTGAAACTTATGGGCATCCAAGGATTAACCTTATATCATTTGAAGAGTCACCTTCAGGTAAATTCTGAATTATAGAGGCAGCAGCCATAGATTTTGCACCTTGCACATTTTCTTTACCGTTGATGTTTAGCAAAATCATCAAAAGAGACACAGTATGCATATAAAGTTGACAGAACCTATAACCAATGTCTATATGTATGAGTTCATACTTCATTTCTGCTACAAGCATGCAATGAACAATACTCTAAATGTAAGAGGTGGACTCTGATTTTTCCTAAATTTGTATGCAGAAGTACAGATTGAGCAAGAACCTCCACCAGCAAGCTAATAATGGGAGCAATAAAGCTCGTAAGGAATCATAGAATTTACAATAGAATAGATCAAACACAAACTATTATATACTTTGCTTATCTTGTTGATAACTGGTTTGCAGCCAAAGCAGAAAGAGTACCTGAGGTAAATGGACCTCACATGTCTAATCAAAATATTGCAAATCAACCAACAAGGTAAGAACCAGAAAATCTCATGATATAAATTCTTGTTACTTCATATGCACATTTCATCTGACATTAATTTTGTCTATCTTATACCAGAAAATTACAATTAGACGAAGCAATACAAATGCAAATTGAAGTACAACAAAGACTACATGAACAGCTGGAGGTAAACAACTTAAAATATTTTCTTTCAATTAGCTAATACCTTCCCCTTCACATAATTGCACTAAAAAAATAAATTCTAAATTATTACTGCAAATCTATAGGTACAGATGTTGATAATAAGGGCTTATGGTTCCTCTATTTTCATAGGTACAACGTCATTTGCAGATGCGAATAGAGGCTCAAGGCAAATACTTGCAATCTGTACTAGAAAAAGCACAGGAATCCCTTGGAAGACAGAATGTGGGAACTCTTGGTCTAGAGGCAGCCAAGGTCCAATTATCCGAGTTGGTCTCTCAAGTATCAAGCCAATGCCTCAACTCTGCATTTTCAAGAATAAACGACCTCTCAGATTTGTGCCTCCAGCAGCAAGCACAAACAACTCTGCCAAAAGATTGTTCGGGCGACAGCTGCTTGACCTCATGCGAGGGTACTACCATGAGGGACCAAGAACTGTACAATAATCCTTTGGGCTTAAAACCAATGAATTTTCGAGTACCTACAGAGCAGATGATTGACGACAAAGATACTGGTCTACACGAGATGGAACTTAGATGGCATGAGAACGTGAAAGAGTTTGGTAAGTATCTTTTGACAGCAAATGACAATGCGAAAAACACTTTTGAAACAGAAACAAATCCCGGTAGTTTATCTATGAGCATTGGCCTTCAAAGTGGTAAATGGGATTGCAATGGCAACAATCCAGAGGAAAGGCTCAATGGATCAGAAGCAGATGCCAAATGTCTAGGCCAGAACACCGGTACCAGCTCGATGAAAGCAGATGGGCAGAAGTCTTCCTCAGAATTGAAACTACCTTTTTTCTCAACAAAATTGGACCTTAACATTAACTACGAAAAGGATATGGCTTCAAGCTACAAGCAACTTGATTTAAATGGCTTTAGCTGGAGTTGAGAGGCAAGCAATGTAAGAGCTACTGTTTAGAATCTGTTAAAGAGGCATTAGTCCTTAGCCTCCATTTTGTAATGGGATATGATCATTTATCATTCCAAATAGAAGAAAAAAGAAAACAAATTTTCCTGAATATCTCGAGCACTGTTACATTACGAGGTTTACATACAAAATTTTCAACAGTGACTACAAATACATCATACGATGTTTCTTAAATCAATACTAGATTTCAAAGAAACTCTCTCAAAATCGAATAAATGTGAGTTACATCTATAGAACATTATAATTAGAACGAATTAAGTGAATTCAACATAACAAACATAACTAAAACCAAGAATATTTCATATAACCAATACAATCACTAAATTGGTGCATGAACAAGGGCGCAAGGCTTATATTACCTCAATTTGCTGATACTGCGATGATACGATTACCGCGGCTGTGATTTAATCTTGTTGAGATGGAATCGAATAGGGAAGATCAGAATTCAACATTGATTATATATGATATATGCATCCGGTGACTCGTTGATTTTAATTCTGGAATCGGCAGAAAATGTAGGGTCACAAACAATCTAACAAATAGGTGAAAAAAAAATCAACTAATCTGTACAGCTAAATGCAACATTGATCATGCTAATTAAACCTACATGCAATTTAATTTCTAGAAATGGAAAGTTAAAACTAAAATTTTTTATGCCTGGCTCCAGCGTTGCACTGAAAGGGTAATGTTTAAAAAATAAAATATAAGTCAGTGTGGGGAAAACAAAAATTAAGGAAGGCTTCAACATCCTGATCTTTTTAAGGGGTTATGGATTATATTTGAGTACATACAATTACTTTATTTTATTTTTGATTTAGGGAATTGATCGATCTTAATTTCGTAAGGGAATTAAATACGCAAGAACACCAAGGATTTACGTGGTTTGATCTATGAATAAGATCTACGTCCACGGGGAGAGAGAGAGTTCGTGTATTGATAATATGAAGAGTGATTACAAGAAGTGTGGATGATCTTTTCCGTCTAATCTAGCCTCTATTTATACACAATTATATTGACCTAGATATCGAGTAAAAGATCTCCTCTAAGATAAGATCTCAATCCTATCTCTTCTATAATTAGGATTTTCTTAGATAGGGCCGAATCTTCTGCGTTCCCACTGTTTTAGGAGTCTTCTTGGGCCGAACTCGTCTGGGCCGAGCTTAATGTCAGGCTTATTTATATTGGGCCTGATGTTTGGGCTCGATAGTTGGGCCGTATCCTATCACATCCCCCCCCCCCCAAAAAAAAGACGCAGAAGAGAGGTCGTGATGGGTTTGGGAGTTGTAATTCACGAAGATTCGTTTATGACGAAGTGGAGCGCGATTGATTTCATTCTGCGCCTTCATCTTGACTTGGCATGGTGTTGTTGAGACTTTCAGTCGATATCGCAGCTTCGCATGCCGAGGTGCTTTACCAAGTCCCGTCTATGCGTTATGCCGAAATCTTTCGTCGGCATCACCGACGAGGCGTTATGCCGAGGTCGTTTGGCTGGTATTGCCTGCCGAGATAACACCGTGTTGAGGCCGAACACGGGATTCTTCGCTCACCTGACGAGGTGTTAGGCCGAGGTCATTCACCTAGCTTCACCTGACGAGGCGCTATGCTGGGCATCACCTTACGAGGCGTTATGCCGATGTCGTTTGGCTGGTATTGCCTGCCGAGATGACACCGTGTTGAGGCCGAACACGGGATTCTTCGCCGATGTCGAACACGGGATACGGGATTTGCATTTAATGCGCATTAAATGTAGCAGCGGTTGAGTTCCCGATAAAGTGCATTATTGGGGGAATAACTTCCTTGATACGCCGTTTCCCGTATCACTTTTGCCATTTCTGAATCCCGAAATTTCAAAAAACCTTTGCAAAACTGACAAGCGCCCAACTGTCGCCATTGTTGCCCTTGCCATGTTCATCATCATCTTCTGGTCGATCTTAATATCAAAAACTAGTAAGTTTAATGGCTTCTTCGTTTCCTTCTTATTCTGAAGATTCCCACGGTCATGAAGGCCGTGTGGTTTCCGTGTCATCATCTGTTGATTTAGAAATTTATACCTTTAAATCGCTTCCCCCTTCTGTGCGTAGAGTAGGATTCCCAATTTTCAGGGATTGTGGTAAAGTGTCTTCCATTCCTTCGATGTTAGATCCCTCTGCTATAACAGATTTTTCTTCAAGGTATTTCATTCCAGAGTATTTTGAATATGTTGTTCCCCGGATGGGTGATAGGGCTAGCGCTCCTCCGAGGGGTTTTGTTACGGTATACGAGGATAGCCTTAAAAGTGGCCTTCGTCTTCCCTATCCTTCTGTATATGTCGAACTGCAACAGTTGTTTGTCATTCCCTTAGCCCAATTAACGCCGAACTCCTTTCGGCATTTGACGGGCCTTGGTGTCTATGCGCATCGGCATAACTTCCCTTTGAACTTAGGACTTGTTCTTAGGTTCTTTCAGTTTAAATACAGCGCGGGGTGGTATTATTTGTCACCTCGTCGCAATTTCAAACTAAAGACGAAGTCGAAGATCTCCAACTGGCAGAAGAAATTTTTCTTTTGTCGTTTTCCTGGGTTATTTCAGTTCGATCGAATAACGAAGCTCTTGACATGGCCACTGACTACGACTTTGGTGATTTGGAGCAATCCTTAGATAGGATTGGCTTGGTTGATGAGGTCTTTTCTGAGGCCGAGCTTGCAGCGGCGGGGCTGAGCCCTCATGATCCTGCCACTTCGGTGGAGACGGTGAATGGTGAGGCCCTATTCTTCGACTTCGTGATATAGTTATTTTTTATTTTTGTTCTGATGGTTGTTTACTTCCTTGTAGTGAACCTGCTCGGAGGGAGAAGAAGAGGAAGGGACCGGGCTCCAGTTCGGGGATTCCCACTCTAACGCTGAAGGACGTCGCTAAGGATTCCTCTGAGAGGAGTGGCGATGTCCCGAAGTCTCCTTCACCCGTGCCGCTTAAAAGATTAAAGAGGATAAAGCATGTGATCCCTGAATCTGCAGTTCCTGCCGATCCGGAGTGCGAGATCGTTGGCTCGCAACCCGCACCTCGTATATTTCCCGCGGTAGTTTATCCGATCTCTTACCTTGTCAACGAATGTAATTATTGTTCCCCTGACCTGGTTGGTTTTTGCACAGGGGGTCGAGGGTGTGACGGCTGAGCTTGCGAAGGCCTCCGTCCTCGTGACGGAGTACATGAAGGGCGCCGTTATCCAATTTGAAGAAGTGGCTCGCTATGCTCGGGAGCTGGAGGAGGAGAAGACTCTCATTGTTTTGGATGTGTCCGAGGCCGAGGCTAAGGCTCGGGATCTTGCCAGGAGGGAGGCAGCGGTAGTGGCGGCGGAGACTGAGGTCGGCTTGATGAAAGCCGAAGTGGAGGGAGCTTGACGGCGGGAGGCCGAAGTGGCGGGCTCGCAAGGGGAGGTGCTTCACGCCTTTGCGGAGAGGCTACTCCTATCCGGGGGTTTCTCCAGGCTGGCCGTTGGCGTGGCCGAGGTGCTGAACAAACGTGCAGTCTCGGACGTCATCGAGGAAGTTGCCGAGGATTACCCAGAGTTGGATAAGTCCAAATATGGATATGAGGCAACGGAGGACGACACCTTGCTGCGGGCCTATTCCGAGGTCCTTGCCATGATGCGAAGGAATTGCCGTCTGCGAGCCCCGACCTCGTCTCCGCTTTGCCGACCGCGAGTCCATCCGTGCTTGTCCGGTGGACCGTGACTCCATGTCGACGCTTTGATGGCCGACCTTACGGAGGGATCCGGGGCGGCGGCTAAGGCGACGGAGGCACCGGGGCTCGTGGAATCCCGAGGAAGAGGAGGTGGCAAACAAAGACGGGTCCCGGAGACGCCACCGAATCGAGGTCGACGCCCCAAGACGCGGCCGAGCTAGACGGGGCAAGGCGTAGCTTCGGAGGGTCAGTTGATCCGTTTTTTTTTTAGCTCAACTTGTAAATACGTCATCATTAGGATGTCGCTTTTGATTTGCCTTAAAAGCTTTAATAAAATCCGTCGTTCAACTGAAGGAGCTTGTCTTTTGTGTTCAGTCTTCTCCTAATATGCCTGATGCTTCCCCTTGGTTGGGTCAAATCGAAACTTTGATGCGGGCTCTCGAAGTCAAGGAGGCCGAAGTCCTTCGCTTGGAAGACAAGCTCGGTCATGTGCAGGAGGAGGCCGAAGTTAAGCTTAGGGCTGCCCAGGAGAACTGTGACGAGCTTCAAGCTCGCCTTTTGGAATCGGAGGATAAGCTCGAGATCGCTGAGGCGACGGCTAAGCGGGTTCTTCGAGGAACACGCAGTATGAAGAAATTGCACGCCGAGGTGGAAGGATGACCATCTCCGAGGCTGAAGCAAAAGTTGAAGAGCTCGCAACCCTTTGTTGGAGATATAGGAATGAGTACGGCTCAAATTCTTGGCAATATCGAGAGCAATATGCCGAACTTAAGAAGGTCGGCGGCTTGTACAAGATCGTCGTGGCTCGTCATTCCTTTCTTGAACGGGTGCTTCGTTCGGCGACCGAAGCTTCTACTTGGCTTGCTTCTTCTCGCTAGACTTCGTCATTGCCCGATGCCTTTTTCTCATGGTGGATAGCTCAAGAGAGGCGTTTCATTGCCGAAGAGAGACGTAGGCCCTCGAGGAGCCGAGGTCGGGTGTCGTCGAGAGGCCGAGGTCGTCTTGCAGGACCTAGAGGTCGGGCTGGCAGGGCTCTCAGCATTGATCGAGGACGAGGTAGAGGTAGGGTTAGTATAGACGAACTGTTGAATCTAGATTTTTCTAGGGATTGACTCAGTTTTTCTCGACCTCCTGGGCCCTCTTCGTCCTCGTAATGTATAAACTGTATACTTTGAAATAAGAATTATTTTTGTTTGCTTCGTGTTAACTCTTCGAGAACACTGTCTTTTATTACCGTAACCAATAAGAAGGTAGGTCGTCCTCGTTTAGACGAAGGTAGCTCGTCCTCGTACAAAGGTAGTCCGTCCTTGAAATAAACGAAGGAAGTTCGTCCTTGTACGAAGGTAGTTCGTCCTCAAAATAAACGAAGGTATTCATCGAAGGTAGTTCGTCCTCGTACGAAGGTATTCATCCTCGAAATAAACGAAGGTATTTCGTCCTCGTAGAAGGTAGTTCGTCCTCGAAATAAACGAAGGTATTTCGTCCTCGTACGAAGGTAAGGGTTCCTGTTTTGGCAAGAAGTATTGCTCGGGGTGGTCCCCTCTTCCCCGAAGTGAACGGAGGTATAGGTTCCTTTTTTGGCAAGTTTTATCGCTCGGGGTGGTCCCCTCTTCCCCGAAATAAACGGAGGTATTGGTTCCTTATTTGGCAAGTTTTATCGCTAGGGGTGGTCCCCTCACGCCGCGTTAGTTCGGTCCTCGTATTAAACAAAGGTAGTCTGTCCTCCGTCGAGGGTATAGTTCGTCCTCCGAAGAGGGTATAGTAAAATGGAGAATATATAGTATGCATAAGTGACAAACAAAACATGCAAGAAAAAGATTTTATTGATAGAAACCGACGTAATAACAAAACAAGACTCACAGACGCAACTGAGCAGACTCGATAACACGACCGAACATACTCAACTATTGACACTTATGCAAAATATTTCTTCGATGAATGATGTGCCACGTCTCGGGTATTTCTGTCCGGATATATGGGCGAGCTTATACGAGCCTTTTCCGAGGACTTCTTCAACCCAGTATGATCCTTCCCATGTGGCTTCCACTTGCCAAGCTTTGCGGCTTTACTGATATCATTGTTTCGAAGTACGAGGTCGCCTACTTGAAATTGTCGGTATTTGACACGCTGGTTGTAATACCGAGCTACTTGTTGCTTATACCGAGCTTCTCTGATGTAGGCGAGGTCTCTTTTTTCTTCGAGTAGATCTAGAGCAGATCGTAGATTGTCGTCATTGGCTTCAGCGGAGAAGTGAATGGTACGGGGGCTCGGCATACCGATCACTGCTTCGGTTCCATATACCAAGCTGTATGGTGTTTCTCCGTTTGATGTCCGAGGTGTAGTACGATACGACCATAGGACTTGCGATAAATTTTCCACCCAATTGCCTTTTACTTGGTCAAGGCGAGTCTTGAGTCCTTTCACGATTGTCCGGTTGGTGACTTGGTTTGACCATTTGCTTGAGGATGAGCTACAAGTGAACTTGCTGGATCCAAGCTCTTGACACCATTCTTTGAATACTTTATCCGTGACCGTGTCCCATTATCCGAAATAAGGACATGAGGATGCGAAGCTACACACGACGTTCTTCCAGACGAAGTTAAGGGCGTTTTTGCTCGTGATCTTTACCAAGGGTTCGGCTTTCACCCACTTCGTAAAATAGTCGATCGCGACAATTAGGAATTGAAACCGTCCGGAGCTTTGCGAAAGGGCCACGATGTTGATCCCCATTGCATAAATGGCAAAGGGCTTTGCATCTTTGGCGAGGTCGGTTTGAGGTAGCCTCGCACGCTTCCATGGATTGACACTCGGACATTTCTTCACGAGATCGATTGAGTCTCGGAACATTGTCACCAATAGTATCCCCATCGCATGACTTTCTTCGATAGGTAGCGGGTCCGATGTGACTTCCACACTATCCTTCATGTACTTCTCGTAGTACGTAGTTAGCTCGGTCCGGATCCAGGCACCTTAGGAGAGGCTGGAGGTATGATTTTCTATAGAGAATTCCCTGTTCAAGCGTATATCGCAGAGATTTGCTTAAGATCTTCCTAGCCTCGAGCTTGTCATGGGGTAGCTCGCCCTTTTCCAGGTATTCTTGAATGGGAGTCATCCAATTAGGTTCGTCGTCAGATACTATGTTGACCTCCGTTCCAGTGTCGTCATCGCTTATGCTTCTGCTTCGGACTTCTTCTACTGGCGAGTTCATCGACGACGAGGCTAGTTTGCTTAATACGTCAGCTCGGCTGTTTTGCTCCCTTGGGATGCGAACTAACTGGAAGTGTGAGAAAGCTTGTTGTAGGCTTTTGGCTTTTTCAAGGTATTTCTTCATCCTGTTGCCTTTTGCCTCGTACTTTCCCAACATGTGACTTACTATGACTTGAGAGTCACTGTGAACTTGCACGGCTCATACCTGAAGGCTTTGAGCTAGGCGAAGTCCCGCAATTAAGGCTTCGTATTCCACTTCGTTGTTCGTATTTTTAAACGCGAACCGAAGTGCATATGCGATCTCTTAGCTATCTGGTCCTAAAAGTAGGATACCTGCTCCGCTACCTACTTTCCCCGAAGCCCCGTCAACGTAGACTTGCCAAAGAATCCTCGGAGTTTTATCTATAGGTTAGGCCGCATAAATCGACACGGACTCGTTGGGCTTCGGTTTCTCGACGGTTAGCCTCGACAAGGAAGTGCTAAGGGCGACCCTTGATGGCTCGACGGGCAAAAGATATGTCGTGTTCGCTAATTCAATTGCCCACTTCGCGATTCTCCCTGAGGCTTCTGGCTTCGTCAATACTTGCCGAAGTGGGTGATCAGTGAGGACTTGTATGGGATGTGCATGGAAGTATGGTCGTAATCTTCTTGCAGCATTTATTAATGCCAGCGCGAGCTTCTCCAAAGGTTGATACCGTGTTTCTGGTCCTTTCAATGCTCGGCTGATGAAATACACGGGGAGCTGGCGTCCTTCCTCTCGTACCAAAACCGCACTTATGGTTTCGTCCGAGGCGGCGAGGTATAAGGAGAGGACCTCTCCTTCTTTCGGGACGGATAGAGTGGGGAGTTTGGCGAGGTAGTTTTTGAGATCCTCGAAGGCGGACTTGTGTATGTCATTCCAGGAGAACTCCGGAGCCTTTTTGAGTATTTTGAAGAAGGGGAGCTGCTTATCCGCGACTTTCGAAAGAAAACGGCTGAGTGCGGCGATGCAGCCTGTCAACTTGTGTACGTCGTGGATTGTCTTTGGCATCCTCATCTCCACAATGGTTTGAACCTTGGACGGGTTGGCTTTTAAACCCTCTTGTGAAACCCAACACCCCAGAAATTTTTCGGACCGAACTGCGAATGTGCATTTCTGGGGGTTTAGCTTTAGGTTGACCTTTCTGAGTAGGTCGAGGACGATCCTGAGGTCGGTAACACATACGGCTTCCTCAATGCTCTTGACGACGATGTCATTTACGTACACTTCCACATTCCGTCCTATGTAGGGCTGGAATATTTTATCTACCATCCTTTGATAGGTAGCCCCTGTATTCTTGAGTCCGAATGGCATCTTCTTGTATGCGAAGACTCCGAAGTCTGTAATGAAGGCTGTTTTGGCTGCGTCTTCGTCGTCCATCAAGACCTGGTGATATCCTTTATACAGGTCCAGAAAGCTAAAGACTTCGTACCCGACCAAAGCGTCAACCTTTTTGTCGATGTTGGGGAGGGGGTAACAGTCTTTAGGGCAATGTTTGTTGAGATCGGTATAATCGATGCACATTCGCCATCCTCCTCCGCCTTTCTTCATCATTACTGGGTTGGCTATCCAGGTCGGATACTTGACTTCGAACAGTATGTGTGCCTTTAATAATTGTTTCACCTCGTCGTGGATGACTTGATTCCGTTCGACTGCAAAAATCTGTTGCTTTTGCCGAACTGGTTTTACACTGTTGTCAATGTTGAGACGGTGTGTAATGATAGATGGTGAGACCCCGGTCATATCAAGGGGCGACCAAGCGAACACGTCTCTGAATTCCCTTAGGAGTTGGATGATCTGTTTCCTTAGTTGAGGTACACCGGTAGAGCCAACTTTTACGACCTTGGATGGTTCGTTTTCATACAATGCGACCTCCTCCACCGAGTTCTCTGGGGCCGACGACGTCCTCTCCGGTTCCAACTCCTCGGGTTTCTTTGATTGCTATGCTTGCGGTTCTTTGGACGAAGTTCATGCACTCTCAGGCGACTGCATGCATTCTTTAGCTTCGCTCGGTCTCCCGGATCACGGCTATCCCTCCTTTTGTGGGATTTTCATTGTCGGTGGTAGGTTGAGCACACCGCTCTTCTGCGTTGCTTAGCTGGCCTCGCCCAAGTATAACGTTGTATGGCGAATGGGCACTGACCACGAAGAACTGTACCACTTTGGTAGAGCTCGTCGGTGCCCTTCCTACTATGACGGGCAGGTCGATCACCCCATCTGGGCGTGTCTCTTCCTGTACGAAGCTGCGAAGTGGTAGCGGGGCCTGCACGAGGCGCTCTTCCTCTACTCCTAACTTGTCAAAGCATTCTTTGAAGAGGATGCTTACTGACGCGCCACTGTCGATATATATGCGTCTTACCAACTTGTTGACGATCCATCGCTGGATCACGGGCGTCTTTGGTGGGCACCACCGCAGTACGGGTCGTCGTCGAGAAGGTAATTGCCTCGTCCCTCCGAACCTCTTGTTGACAGGCTCGCTGGTATGGGGACTTCGGGCCTCGGCCTTCAGGGAGGACTTCGTAACTCCGCGAGGGAGACCCGTGATGGTAGAGATGACCCCGTCGTACTGGGGTTCGTCATCTCCCTCCTCGTCTTCGTTGCGCTTCGTCTTCTTGTGAGGGACACAATTCCTCTTCTCGCTTGTTTCCTCTTTTTCTGGCCTCGATGAGGGGCCTCGTATTGACCAGCTTGTCGGTCCTGCCTTTTGTATTTTTTAAGGACCCCGTCCTGTACTAGCATCTCGATGTCTCCCATGAGATCTCGGCATTCCTCTGTGTCATGCCCGTAGTCCTCGTGAAAGGAGCAGTACTTGTCCTTGGTTCGACGTTTTGACCCTCCTGTCATTGGTCGAGACTTCTCGAACTTGTCCATGTGGAGCTCGTAGATTTCTGCCCTTGGCTTCGTCAAAGGAGTGTATTGAGATCGCTCCGAGGTGCCGCGCGGTCCGAGTCTGGACTCTATGGGGCGGCGTATCCTCTCCAAAGCACTTCACCGGCCTTGGCTTCGGTCTCCCCGTTCTTCATCTCTTCTTCCTTTTTCAGAGGGCTCTCCTTTTTCTGCCTCGCGCTTCTTCCTATCTGCCTCGTCCGCCTTGGCGAACCGATCGGCTATATGCCATAGCTTCGTCGCAGTACGGGGCTCGTACTTGACGATTTCTTTGTATAGGGCCCCCGGCAGGATGCCGTTTTGGAAGGCCGAGATGATGAGGAGGTCATTTATGTCTTCGACTTTCAGGCACTCCTTGTTGAACCTGGTCATAAAGTCGCTCACGGACTCGTCTCGGCTTTGCCTCACGGTGAGGAGGTGTGCCGACGACGTCTTAGACTGCGCCTTCTGGAAGAACCTTCGATGGAAGGCTGCCATCAGGTCGCGATATGATCCAATGCTCCCGGGAGGTAGGCTGTCGAACCACCGACGGGCGTTGTCGACCAGCAACTCCGGGAAGAGTTTGCACATATGAACTGTGCTGAGGCGTTGGTTGATCATATTGTACTGGAACTGCGAGAGGAAGTTCTGCGGGTCCCTTAGTCCGTCATAGGGGGCGATGCTCGGCACCCGATATTTGTCAGGGAGCGAGGTGTCAACTATTTCGTTTGAGAACGGGGTGACTATATTCCCGTACCCTTCGAAGCCGCCTTCTGGAGAGTGGGGCGGAGTTCGTCGACCGAACTCATTTTGGTAACCAGGACCGGCCTCGCGGCGGTCGCGACGTCCTTTCCCGCGCTGTTCGTCCCTTGCGCGATTGGTTTGGGCCCCAACGCGTGCAGAGGCATGAGCGCCCATGACCTGGATGCTGGGGGATCCACCTCGCTGCGGTGCCTCGTGTTTAGACGAGGCTTCGGCGTTCCTTTCTTCGGGAAGCGGCCGACCTTGTGCTTCGCTGAGGTATTGGAGAAAACTCTCCTTATTCTTCTCAAGAAACCCCTTAACGGCGTCGTCAAGGTTCATCTGCGGAGCAGGAGGTTCTCCTTGGTTACTGTTGCGATCTCCTTCGCTTTGGTATTCTACTTCTTCACGCAGGATGGGATTGCCTCGCTCGTCGAGGCTCGGATGTGTCCTTCGGGTCGAATCACGACCGGGTTTTCCCAGCGAGCTCGGCGTGCTTTGTCGCCGTTGTTCTTTGTTGTTGCGGCAATGACCCGGATGCAAGACTTCTTGTTCTCATTGTTGTGATTGATTCCCTGTAAACAAACTTTGATCGAAAACACAGAATTTCGGTTCCCACAGACGGCGCCAGTGATCGATCTTAATTTCGTAAGGGAATTAAATGCCCAAGAAAATCAAGGATTTACGTGGTTCGATCTATGAATAAGATCTACGTCCACGGGGAGAGAGATAGTTCGTGTATTGATAATATGAAGAGTGATTACAAGAAGTGTGGATGATCTTTTCCGTCTAATCTAGCCTCTATTTATACACAATTATATTGACCTAGATATCGAGTATAAGATCTCCTTTAAGATAGGATCTCAATCCTATCTCTTCTCTAATTAGGATTTTCTTAGATAGGGCCGAATCTTCTGCGTTCCCACTGTTTTAGGAATCTTCTTGGGCCGAACTCGTCTGGGCCGAGCTTAATATCAGGCTTATTTATATTGGGCCTGATGCTTGGGCTCGATAATTGGACCGTATCCTATCAGGAATGGAGTGTTGGAGTTTGAACTCTCGAGCTCACTATTAATACATTGAACCAAACTGTTTGGATGTCCCCCAAAGAGGACATCCTATTTGTAATTTGATAAAATTTTAAAATATTTATTTACAACATCATATATTTATATTTTAATTTGAAGCAATTATAACTTCTATATTTTCTTGTCCGAGTGCACCACCAAATCGTGTCATTTTACAATCAAAACGTATTATTTTGCTATGAACATGTTAGAATGTTGTGAAAATGTAATGTTGTAATCGAAATATTTTTAAAAAGTCATCAAAATTACAAATAAATATAGATGCTCCAGCAAATAATGATGTTATGCAAAGGAAAATATTAACCTACACATTCAATCTCATGTAGCAGCTCTATGCACCTTTACAAGATTTGAATATCATGTCACACGAACTTAGCTCAATTGGTTAAGAGCTAACATATTTGGAACAATGATCAAAGATCGAATCCTAACAGTCACAGTTTAAGAGTTCCATCATTTTTAAGATGACTCCTTATAATCTAACCAATACTGATATTCATACAAATATCTGTCTCCTACTATTTATATCAAAGATTTCTTAGAAAATCAACTTTGGTTGACATTCTTACCCTATTTGGTCACTGTACTTGCCATCGGTACATATAACTCTATATTTTTTTTATGTTGAGATCTAATATTTTATAATATTTGAACTCGGATCAAATATTGTGGTACAAGACTATTTGAAAACTCAGCCTAATCCGAAAGAGCCAGCCAGAGTTGAGTGGCAAAAGTAGAAGGCAAACCTCGGAAATAACAACTAACAAGAGTTTAATTTGTCTTCTACGAAATGTTAGTCTCTTCAAAATTAAATATAATACTTGTGATTCGATTGAAATATTCTGTCTAAAAGTGTGCTTAAATTTCAGCTCGTGGTTACGATATGTTGTTGATTAAAACAAGTCTTCGTATTTGGAATGGGATCAGTTTAGCATGTGGATATCTTTTCTTTTCTTAGTAAAGTAAATATCTTACAACAGTAAGTTAGTCGCACTGATTCAATCTACTCGATTTCTTATTTATTGTTCTTAATTTTTTATTGATCTTGATTAGGTACCAAAAAGCAACTCTAGCAAGCCTAAACAAAAATCTTACCGGTTCCCTCAAATAATAATGATAAAAATAATAAGGATTAATTATAGTTCATAGCTTCAATTTTGAGCTTTTTAATTTATGACCTTAATTTTTAAAATTTTCTTAAATGTCATGAACTCTGATAAATATACTAATTTATGATCCATAACATTTTTTAGACATGAAAAACTAAATAGGACAATATTTTATTTGAGATGAATTTTTTTTATCCACCTCGGATAAAATAACCTCGTTTTTAGCACCAACATAGTTGCAGAAAATTTTTAAAAAATTAAGAAACAAATAAAATTCCAACTAAGATGTCACCTCACACAAATACACACACTCTCAACAACCCACCAACGCACCATCCCCTTCCCAGCGAGCACCACCATCTCCAACCACTCCCCTTCGTACGACCGCCGCGACGTGAATATCGTCACCTAGCATGTGCCTATGCTGTTCATTTTCCTTTCTCTCTCTACAACTCTGGGCCTATTCTCTGATGCGCAGGATTTGCTATTTGTGCTCTCTCCAACTTGTATTGCTTCTGTCTCTTTTCAATTTGTTGATTTTGGTCCTAATTTCTTTTCCAGCAGAGGCAAAGTTCAAATTGTAGGTCTTTTCATTCTTAAGAAGTTGAACTCGACTTCTTTAGCATTATATAGCATTATAACGATGGTGATGTGGTAAAAAATTGAGAGTCAACTTCCCGGTAGTAGGTAGCTTTTTTTCTATTAAAAAATTTGAGAAATCAATTTTTTACCATAGTATATATGCTTACTTGATATTTTTTACAAAGCCAACTTCTAAAGATAAAAACTGATTTTTTATTTTTTCGAATCCCTCAACAGTCTTTCTTCTTTTTTGTCCTTTTTCTAGGTCCAACAATTATCTTTTAGATAAAATTTTATATATATTATAGTGAGATACATGTAAAAGTTGATGTTATAGATACATGATTGGAGAGAAATATGAAAAAAATATAAATTTTAAAAAATTAATGTGGTATCAAAAAAGGTGGAAGTCAAGTTTATCATTGAAGGTATCTAACTACCGACATATACATACACATAAAGATAAGAGAGACATAAATTGTGCAGGAGAGCGAGGGCTTGTGCAATAGCAAATGCAATTATATTGAGATAAAATGAAACCCTGTAGATACACAATTGATTGGATTTAGAAATTAATCAAATTGAATAATTCAAGGCGATATTTTCCTAATTGAATTTAGTGTATCTTCGTTTCAGGTATGGTGGTTCGAGAAAGGTCATCAGATGCATCCCCACATTCTCCGCTTCTTCCGATAACACTTAGATCCACAGACTGCTTTGTTCGAACCGTCGTTGTGGTTTGAAGTGGAGCAACATCCTTCACCATCCCTAGCACCGTCACCACAATCTCCATCACCACTACAGCACACATATATCGTTCTAATTCTATCTTAATTATGTGTTTTGATTAGATCTCAAAATCGTTGATAATTGTCATGCTGATGTAATATAGTACTATTCGCAAGTTATAGAATTAACATTTTTGATTACAGGTTTCAGTGGAAGAACTACCAATTTGAACATGTTTAAGAGTGATGGAGTTCAAGTTATATTAAAACCAATCGTACTGAAAGAAATTTTAATACTAGCGTAACTGAAGATAAGCACTACTGAAGATAAGCACTACTGAAGATAAGATGTTAGCTATTTAGTTTTTTGGTACCCAAAAAAAGCTACGTACTATAAATTATTGTATTTCTCAAAGTTTAGGATATGAAAAAAAAATGAAAATTAAGGCAGTAAACTAAAAAATGCATAAAGTTAAGGCTATAAAGTGTAATTAATCCAAATAATAATAACCTTTTTGAGTGGAGTGTTCTGGGCATACTTCGGAAGCGATTGCGAATTTCTTTCGACATAAAAATAATAATAATAATAATAATAATAATAATAATAATAATAATAATAATAATAATAATCATCCTTATTAATTACAGTTTCACTATCTTTACCTTTTTAATTATTCACCATTTTTACAAGTGCGCCATTTCTTGGCTACTTCACGAGTTCATAATTTTGTCCACCATTATTCCATTTTCTATGCTTGTTAATGGCTGTTTTACACATAAGCATCAACAACTGAAATTTATATATTTTTATGTAACATGAATGTACAAAAAGCAGTAAAAAACTCTGTAACCGTACTAAAAACTTGAAGGTTGTTTGTGAAATGCATAAGAACATATTTATGAGATAACCATTTAAATCACATCATTTACAATTTTGACTTAACTTTTCAAACATATACAACAAATAATACACTATCTTTCAACCTTTTACAATTAAAACCCCTCAAAAGATATAGACGATCCAAAATTTTAAATTCATATCGTTCGATATCTTGATTCGAAAAATCAAAACATGCACTTTGACGGTCTTGAGGAGATGGATAATATTTAGGTATTCAACATTCGATAGTTCTTGTGATGATGAATTTTGTCAAGCAGTTTTCACAATTGGCGTTCGAACATTAAAATTCATCATGTCAGCAAATACTAGAATTCAATCAAATACCATAATTTTCAAACTTTAATTTCTCAATAGCTCAAACTATGAGGATTTGGAGCTTGGGTCATAGAAAGATTTTATTTTAAAAAAAATGGGTACTTATTTATTGCTGTTTAAGAGTAAGATTGAAATTAAAATTACGTCGAAATTATACTTTAAATAAAACTAACTAATTTGTCATGTCAGCAAATACCGAAGGTCTACAAAATTTATGACTTACACATTCGAATAATTTTGGACATGTCTGATTTTTTTTAATCCAAAACCCAAATACGACCTGATTTCTTTTTATAATACTAAATGCTTTTATATTCGAAATTAATTAGTAATTTGATTTGGTGCTACTATTCACACTAATATGTATATAGATAATTGGATATCATAATAATTTTGTATAATTAGTGACTTACGTGCCATCAATAGAGAATAAGTAAATTAAAATTTTCCTTTATACCCTTAGACGAAAATTAGGAATAGATTACCTTAATTCAATCTTCGTGATAACATCCAAACTTCATGATAACATCCATACGCATTGTATGAGATAACTGGACCATAACATGATATTATTTTACAAATCTTAAATGTACAAATTAATTTTTGTTGATTCTTATCTAAAAATAAAATAAATTCACTGCTTTTACCTTAATTACACGCTTAATCAATAAAATAATTTTTAAAAAAATGACTAAATAAATAACTTTGTCTATAAAACATGTTAATCTAAAATTTTATTGTATATAATGTGATGATGGTGCATATTTTCCAACAAATGAAAAAAGCTCAAAGAAAAATAAACAATAATGTGGGATATGTTTTTTTTTTAAATCAAATAAATAAAGTAGTTTGTCTATAATTTATAATTTTTTATAAAAATTCTAGAAATTTGTTTATAGTATACTTGTAGTATGCTAAAACTAAGTAATATATAATGATGGAAATAAATATTAATTATTTCACCAAATCATTAAATTTTTGTTTGTTTACCTCACTTCATAGTCAAAAAACAAAGAAATCATGTACGCAATATATATTTACCTTCATTAAAAGAAGAATCATTTTTAGAAAAAAAATCTTCAAATGTGTTTTTTGTAAGATCCAAAGTTTTCTTATTAAACCATAAACAATTAGATTTTTCATATATGCAATATATATTTACTTTTGCTAATGGAATAATTTATTTATTTATTTTAAAAAAAGAAATCTCCAAATTTATTTATAGTAATTATTTCCTTGATGACGGTGTGATTTTCAATAATTGAAAAATCAAAGAAAAAGTCGAATAAAGTAATTAATATGGAAACAATATATTCTAACCATATTTAAATGAATCATTTTATATGGTTTTGGAATTTTTTTAAAGGAATTAAATTTGTTTCCTTATAAAAGCAAATGTTTGTCTAGCTTTGCCGCTAAGGGTGAACAAAATACTCGAAAACTGAATAATTGTACCCAATCGAATCGAAAAAACAAATTTGGTTCGTTTAATTTGGTTATTTCGGTTAGCTCGATTAAAATCAAATTAAAATTAAGTCGGGTCGGAATTTTTTTAACCGAATAACCGAAAACTGAATTATATATATATATATGTATAATATTATTTATTTATTTATTTAGAATTATAATTTTAATATATCAATATCCTTAATCCTATTAATTTTCTCTCTCTCTCCTATTCTATCAATATATAATATTTATAAAATATAATATTATTTATTTATTTACTATATAATACTATTGGTTATTTTTTGCAAAATATTTTGTATATATAACATATAAAATATATATTTTATATATATTATATCAATATATAATATTATTTATTTACTCATTTGAAAAAAATATATTTTTGTTAAAATTAGGTTTAACATAAATATATTTCGGTTCGGTTACCGAATAAAATTGGGTTCGGTTTGGTTATTTTTTGAAAAATTCGATTAATTTGGTTCGATTATTTTTCCTCCGAAATCTACCGAATACTCACCCTATTTGTTGCCAATCTTTTAAGCATAAATTGACACGACAAAAAAAAAATAATGATGAACCGAGTAGCATAAAGTCAAAGCGGTCCGATCTAAGGACATTATATGTATATATATTATGTATGAATAGATTTATCCATTTTATTTTCAGTGGTATGTTTTATCCATCATTCCAACCATGCATTATTTCCCTTGGTCGGTAGGGTTGTCTAACGGTTCGGTTTGATTAATCGAATCAAATTTTCGATTAACCGAACCGAATTTCTCGAAAAAGTGGAACCGAAATCGAACCGTTTTAAATTTTGGTTAATCGAAACCGATCGGTTCGGCGGTTCGATTTTCGGTTAACCGAAAAACCGAATTAAAATTAATTAATAATAAAAACAAATAAAATAATAATTAAAATAAATAAAATAATAATTAAAAACTGAAACTTATTAAAAATAGATTTTTTATTTAACAGTAATTAATAAAGTAATAATTAAAAATTGATTTTCATAATTTTTAATTAATTAATTAGTAATTTAAATAATAATTAAAAATAAAAAACGGTTTTTCGGTTCGAACGTTCGGTTATCGGTTAACCAATAACCGATTTTTTCAACTCTGGAACAAACCGAACCGATAACCAAATTTGTCGGTTTCGGTTAACCGAATTTATCGGTTTCGGTTGATTCCGGTTCTAACCGAAAACCGTTTAGACACCCCTACTGGTCAGCATGATATCAAACATTTGTGTTGATAATATCACGACTTACTTTAGCATTAATCACCACATTTCTATTACCATAAATTTAAATAATTTATTTTCCTTATACTTTTGATTCAATAATAATAATAATAATAATAATAATAATAATAATAATATATTTGATTATATATTTAAATATTTTTTGAAAAAATCTGATACTAAATTTCTATTTCACAAAGGTTGGATATTTATAAAAGCGCCGAATATCTGGATAGAATTTATAAAATTAATCGTAATAATAACACCATATTAAATGTGCAATATGTCATCACATATATCAATAAAATAAAACATGTAATTATTACACAATATCGATGGATGCTTTCCACCCAGGTGATAGGCCCTACTTACATTTTTGGTGAAAAATCTATTATTAATATAGCTGTCATATATCTGCGATCAACCCATGAAACTTCCTACATTTTCCTCATAAACATCAACACACTCAATCAAGATTTTGGCAATTTTAAACGTCCAAATTTCAAATTCAAGATCAAGTTGTTCCAAAAAACTATATCCATCACATGCAACAAAATGGAAGAGAAAAATGGTGAGACGGATTCTTATTTTCATAACTAGGAAAACGGACCTAGTAATGTTAGTAATTTTAATCGAATAATGAATGTTTCAATTATGGAATAAATTGACCAAACTACTATGTTAATGGTAGACACAAGTCACAAACTAAGTACATATTTAACCGGCCCTAACTAGAAATTAAATGATAGGTTTTACTACACTAAAATCCAAAAAGGTAAAATAAAAAGTGGTGCTTGGTGACACTCCACTTGTACCTACTATAGAGTTAATAGTAACTCCAAAATTATGATTTCATTGAAACTCAATTGAATTATGCATAATTAGTCGATTGATATGGGTCGACGAGATAAATGGTGATTAAAAATATTGATGATCTGACAACACTAAGTAAATATTTACTCTCTCCATCTACCATATTTGTTCATTTAATTGGGTACGTCCACAAAATTTGTTCATTTTACTTTAATAGGTATGGATCCCACCCAAAAATCAATATTTTTACCTATACTCAACCAACTTATTTACAAAAGAACCACTTATGTCCCATCTTTTCCACTCACATAATATATTTTATTATGTGGATCTCATTTTCCACTCATTTTACACTCATTGCATTTATTAAAACTCGTATCTGCAAAATTAAGATCATATATCAAGGACGAGAGTGTTTGAATAAGAGATGAAGCACCCTACAATGAAGAAAGCGACGAGAAATGGTTCCATATTAGAAAACCATCAATATAAATCATGTCTGTGTATCCTAAGGGAGTGTTTACTTTTCATTATTAGTATTTTGAAAGATTGATTATTTGATGGATTAAATGTGTGATAAGATAATTTTTATCTATCAATCATTTGTTTACAACAAAGGATTAGCGAATGATTAAAATTGAGATAAATAATTCTCCCTTTATTTGTAAGATTATTTCAATCATACCTATATTTGTTGGATTAAAATGAATGGAGAACAATTCAAATGATTAAAATAATCATGGGCTTTGAGATATCCTCAAATATTAATCCTTAAAAGTAAACACTTGATTAGATTGTATTAATTTTATCTATCCAACCTAATCATGCAAAGTAAACACCCCTTAAATATATGTCAGTCGGCATGTAGAGATCATGTGTAAAAGTAAACACCCCTTAAATATATGTCAGTCGGCATGTAGAGATCATGTGTTTTTACAAGTGTGGAAATGAAAAACTTGAAAATATATTGTTTCTAATAAAGTACATGGATATGTTTATGTATGGATTTGTGTGTACTCCACTAGAAATACTTATCTACAAAATGCAAGTTGGAGCTAAATTTCTCCATCTAACTCTAGTCCACAAGAGAACAAAAATATATGGGTTAAGTATAGTTTGATGCGATTTATTTATTCTCTAAAATTGATTTGGATTTTCTTTTATTGTTTATCAAATTTTAACTCGGCATAAGAGTTTAATTTTGCCCCATGATCGAGATTCCTACAACATCTAAAAGTTAAATCAGCTCATCTTATTATCACTCCTAACATTCGGATAATGTTCATTGCTTTGAATGAGTTTGTTTTGAACATGATAAGAATTTTCCACACAAGAATCCTACGAACTAATTATATATTTTCATGTTGAATTTTGAAGTCAAAATTAAAACTCTCTATAAAGTTCGAGCTTTTCAAAAATTTACAGAGGTTCATATCATTTGTTAAAAAAATCTAAAAATTCGGGCAATAAACTTACTTAATGCAGTATATAATATTCCCAAAATGTATCATGATGACCTCCGATATAGTATACTATTTGGAATTCATGTATATTGCAGACATACTTGACTAATATTTACTTTCTCCGGCAATCAAAATGTATTATTTGATGGACACCATGACCTTTATAAATTTTAATAGATGTTTTTAGTAGATAAAGAGTCCCACCATAAATAGTTTTTGACCAAGAAATTATGGTTTTGGTAAATAATGGATGGTTATGAGGTTGAATAATAATAATTGATTGTTAGATAGTGTGGTTTTTGTAAATAATGAGTGATTGTGAGATTGAATAACAAAAGTTGAGTGTGGAGTGGTTCTAGAAAAGAAAGTGACACACTTTTTGTAACGTCGAATAAAGCAATCATGACATACTTTTGGTGAATGAAGAAAGTATGATTCTGTATATACTTATAGTGATTCGAACCTCAATATAATTTATCAAGAAATTTACCACACCATTTATTTATGGAACTGTTGATATATACCACATTTGATGCATGTGGATTTTCATTGATTGTACATCCACTTGAAACACAACCACATATATGGTTAGCTAGTTGCTACACACTCATCATCTTCTAATATAAACAAACAAAAAATCAAACATATTGTGCCCCAAAAGTGCTATGTGGTAATATTGTAATATTTGTAATATACAAGGCCATCTTCATGGCTTTGCCCATATATATATTACAGCCTAAGTTCAAAGTTAGAAATCCAAATTTCCACTCATATTCCTAAAATTTGTAGGTTCTTAACAATGGGAACTGCCTAGTTCTTCAAGAAAAGGTGATGAAAACAGATGGTGAAACCATAGAACACAAATCACCAATCAAAGTTGATAAACTTTCGTCCAAATTCTCACATGCAACACGTGATCACGAACACCCTCATGAGGTAAATAACACGCATCCAATGGTTCAAAACCACTTGCACTTTCCTATCAAGACGAAGAAGAAGACAGTTCAATTTTCAGACGAAGTATTGGAAGGCGGAGATGAAGCAAGTAGAGTGGTGAGGATCAAGCTCGTGATCAGAAAAAAAGAGCTGCAGCAAATGCTAAGTGAAGGAGAAATTTCAGTTGATGGTTTGATTCTGAAGGTGCAGAATCAAGAAATCACAAACAAGGCTGAATCTAATGACAGAGATGGAGTAATTGCCAAAGGGTGGTTTCCAGCCCTCGAAAGCATCCCTGAAATAAACTAGTTTCTCGGGTTTTTCCAATCCCAAAAGGAAAATGAAAAGTTTTTGAGTATTATTTTTTGTTAACAAATGTAATATACACACTGTAGTTTGACAGAAAATATGATGTTTGCTCATTTAGTCCATGCGAGGTGGAGTTCATTTACATTCCACTTGCATCCGTGGTTAGAAAACCTTGATAAAAAGGTGTTAGCAGTTATGAAAAGAAGCAGCTACAGCTGCACCTTAGTTTGCATGTTGATAAAATGAGAGCAAAGATAATGGAAGTTTTCTGAATGAGTGTATATAGCTTAAAAAATAGTAGCTCAAGTAGTATTAGCAAAGGATATGTATGATGAATTTTTTTCATTACGTGTTTGAGAAAATGGAAGTTTCAACATGTTTATCTTCTTTCACATATCCATGCTCTGGTAAGTTATTGTGAGATCAGAAAGTTGAACAGCATTATAACCTTGGAATTAGCTAGTTCTTGAAATTGAAATTAAGGGTTCATATAAATTTAAGAAAAAATAAAATTGGAGTTCAAAGTGACTGCTAGAGAATCGGGATATGTATCATAAACCCTAAACCATCCATCATAGACATGCAATATTAGCTCCTAAATCATTAATTGCAATGCAAGCTTAACTTTTTCCCGTTTTGAAACCTCCCTCTAGTAAAAGACCCTACTGGATTTTATTTCAAGAATTAATTACTATTACAGTATTACTTCAGTTTTGGAAGAAGAAGAGAAAAGGCATATCTATCTGAATTCTCCTATAGGTATTTCCCATATAAGGCATAATATTTTTGGAAGAAAATGGATCAGTGAACCAAAAGATTAAGGTCTCCATCATGAAGAGTATAAATTATTCATAGTTCTAATTGTCAAACACAATTTCCCGACTGAAGCAAGAAGCATAAGCTCAAATAGAAAAAGGGATATTGCTTAGCATTTAGTATATCTTGAAAGAGCTTGTACTTTCAAACATTGTTCATTGATAGATAATTATGTGCACCTGAAGATTTTTGAACCCCTAGCATTTTAATTTTAATTTTGTCAAATATTATCTTCCCTATATACACTCGCCATTTTAGGGCGTTCACCTATACCTTTCAAATTGAACTTATTACAGAAGATTTGCATAGTGCAGCTCATTAAAGTTGATATAAACTTATCATGTATCAAAATTAATATTTTATAAATCCTCGAAAATTTTCATCTTTTGCTTTACCAATGAGCCACACTTCCAAGATAACAGATTTGCAATATGCAATCATGATATCAACATATTAATTTATTGCAACTATACAATATCTTACAACATAATTTTAATTCACTCATACAAGAGGCATCTATCACGCACTATCAGCAGTCTGTTTGTAGTAGCCATACATTCTTGCAAGAATGAGCAGTAGCTAGGCTTATACCAGATATTTTACAATAACTGAAGCTAAGCTTCCTTCTCAACTTCAATAGCTATTTCATTACGACGATTGAAAGGAAGTGCAAAGGGCGGGTTGTACTGCAAAATAGAAAGTGTGATATTATTATTAACCACGGATCTCTCTTTGTTTGTTTTTTTGGTTTCATTTATGCTGCTGCTGTCTGAACTAAAACATACCTGTGCAACTTCTACAGAGGCGCCGTCTTTCACCCTGTATTCATTGTCTTTATTCAGCAACTCCCTTAGTGTTGATTCGCGACGTGCAACGTCATCATCAGTAACGAATCCTGACTCAGATCAAACATAGAATCCTTATCATGGTATATAATGAATCAAGATGACTTGTAACTTTTGCATAATTCATTCTTCTATTTTTAGAACATTCAATTTAGTTATGCCTTCATGGACTTTCTAGTTTCTAGTAGTTGTCACAAGAAGGGTACATTCTTTATTGAAAAAGGCATCAAAAGAAAGCTAAAAAAAGTTAAAACAAATGGTAAAAGAAAAAATAAAATTGAGTGAGAACTGTAATGTAGTATCGATGCAGCAGTTTTTATTTTCTTCTATATTAACCTGAAAACGCAACAACTGCAACGACCCGTTTTGGCACCTCTTTGATAGCTACGGATGAATCCTTCGGCAGTGGTAAGTTGGGGCCGTACTTTGAGGGCATGACGAAGGACATCTTCCACTCATCTTGATCTTCCACCTATACGGAATCCAATCACAACTAAGTTATGCAAGCATATCGAAAAGATTGAGTTACTCATAATATTACAAAAGTAAGGTGTGCTTTCAGCATAAGCATACAAAAAAGTGTATCAATGTGTTAAGAATGAAAGGCTCCTTCGTTATATCAAATCACAGATCAGTCGAAAGATGACTTAATCCGTGAGACATTCATGAAGAAGAAAGTTTTATTTATTTGGAAAGATTTCAGTGACATTACAATATGATATTCGACGTCTCTCAACATGTGTAAATCTCCTATTTATATCTAGGTGACTAACTAATCCAGCTAACAACTCTAACAGCTTCGTAACTGCATGCATACGTGGCATATTCACTAACTCCCCTCTTCAAGCTACTCTCTCTTCCCTGCATACGCGCTCCCTTTGTATACGTACATACAGTACATGCATGCATATCCAACATTCCCTTCCCCTTACAAACGACTTGTCCTCAAGGCGTGAACAGAAATGGATAGCGAGACTCCATCGTTGTATAGCTCTCCCATGTCGCTTCTTCCTCCGGTAAATGGCCCCATTGAATAAGCACTTCTGCTTCCGGGTGATTATTCTTCTTGACAATGCGTCGCGCAAGTACGTTAACTGGTTGCAAAACAACCGTGCCTTCTGTATCAAACTCCGGCAATGTTGCTGCTATTAAAGTAGAGTCTTTGACACCCTTCTTCAATAATCCCACATGAAAAACAGGATGAAGCTTAGATTCCCGCGGTAAGCGAAGCTCGTATGCCACTGGTCCAATTCGTCGTATCACCTCAAAAGGCCCAGCATATCTTGGGCTTAATTTCCATACCTTGTGCAGACGTAGAGATCGCTGCTTGTAAGGTTTTAATTTTAAGTACACCCAATCACCCACTTGAAATTCGCGCGGCATCCTTTTCTTGTCTACAACTCTCTTCATATAATCGTGAGCCCGCTGCAACGAAATTTTCAGCTTGAGATGAATATCCCTTTTCTCTTGTACTGTGGACTCTACACCGATCACCTGGGTTTGAGTATAGGAGGATAAAGCCATTGGGGTTGGTTTATACCCATATAACGCTTCAAACGGGGATAATTTTAGAGAAGAATGGTACGAAGTATTGTACCAAAACTCGGCAAGAGGTAACCACGTACCCCATTTCTTCGGACTCCCACTCACCATACATCGCAAATACGATTCTAAACACTGGTTTACCCGTTCACTTTGCCCATCCGTCTGAGGGTGGTACGCTGTGCTCAAATGCTGCTTAATACCCAAAGACTGTAGCAGATCCTTCCAAAAAAGGCTGGTAAAAATCTTGTCACGGTCCGAGACAATACTAGAAGGTAAGCCGTGTAACTTGTAGATGGTATTCAAGAATTCCTGAGCACACACACTTGCTGAAAATGGATGCTTGAGTGCCAAAAAATGAGCATACTTTGTAAACCGATCTACAATTACCCAGATCGTATCCTTACCTCCTGACTGTGGTAATCCTTCTATGAAATCCATTGTGATATGCTGCCATGCTTGGGATGGTACTGGTAAAGGCTGCAGTAGCCCAGCACTTCGCGTAGTTTCATGCTTGCTCAACTGACACTGATGACAATTACCCACTAACTCTTGTATCGCAGCTCTCATGCCAGGCCAAAGGAATGTGTTACTGGTCCTCTGATATGTTGCATTGATCCCGGAGTGCCCCCCATAATTTGAACAATGCATGAACTGTAGAATAATCCTCCGCAAATCCCCAGTGCTCCCTACATACAACTTTCCTTTCAATCTAATCAAGCCACTGTAGTAAGAAAATAAAGATAGGTTGTAGGGTGTAGCACTGCACTCCAGTATGGTCTCCTGAGCTATTTCATCACCTTTATAGCTCTCAATTAATTCTGATACCCACTGGGGAGTGCACACAGTAATCCCCGCTATACTGCCCCTTTCTTCTTCCTGCCTCGACAATGCATCCGCAACTTTATTTTCTGTACCTTTTTTATACTCAATCTTGTACTCATACCCTAGAAGCTTCGTGAGGTATTTGTGTTGAGTAGGAGTTGACAACTTCTGCTCCAAAAGAAATTTGAGACTCTGATGATCAGTCTTAATAACAAACTGATTATGAAGCAAATACGATCTCCATTTTCCTACTGCCAATACAATTGCCAGTAGCTCTTTCTCATAGGTAGATAATCCCATACTCCTTGGTGCCAATGCTTTACTTAGGAAAGCAATAGGATGGTTCTCTTGCATGAGTACTGCTCCAATGCCTTTGTAAGATGCATCAGTTTCTACTACAAAAGGAATGGAGAAGTTTGGCAACTTTAACACTGGTGCGGATGTCATAGCTTGTTTGAGCTTAGCAAATGCTTCGTCTGCTTTTACTGACCACTGAAATCCTCCTTTCTTTGTAAGCTCAGTCAGAGGTTTAGCTATAGAACCGTAATCTCGGATGAATTTCCTATAATATCCTGTCAACCCAAGGAAACCCCTTAAAGACTTCAGATTAGTTGGTGTGGGCCACTTAGCCATGGCTGCAAGTTTATCTGGATCGGCTTTAACTCCTTCCCGATCAATTATATGCCCAAGATACTCAACTTGAGATTGCCCAAAGCTACACTTAGCTGCCTTGGCATATAGAGTGTGATCTGCAAGCTTCTGGAACACTAACTCCAGGTGATGAATATGCTCATCCATGGATTTGCTGTAGATTAGAATATCATCAAAAAACCAGCACAAATCTGCTCAAATATGGTTTGAAAATCGAATTCATTAATGCCTGGAAAGTTGCGGGAGCATTCGTGAGTCCAAACGGCATAACCTTGAATTCATACAAGCCACTTGAAGTCACAAAGGCAGTCTTATAGACGTCAGCTTCCTCCATTTTGATCTGGTGGTAACCAGCCCGTAAATCCACCTTGGAAAACACCACTGCACCTCCCAACTCGTCTAACAAATCATCAATGAGAGGTATGGGAAAGTTATCTTTAACAGTGATTGAGTTTAGTCTTCTATAATCAATGCAAAACCTCCATGTACCATCCTTTTTCTTAACAAGTAATACTGGAGAGGAAAAAGAACTTGTACTTGGCTGTATTATGCCTGCCGTCAGCATCTCTTCTACCAACTTTTCTATTTCTCTCCTTTGAATATGAGGGTACTTGTAAGGGGTTTGTTTAAAAGCCACTGCCCCTTCCTTCAATATTATTTTATGATTGTGACTTCTGTCAGGGGGTAGTTGTGTAGGTGTATCAAACACATGCAAATACTTCTCAATCAACGGCAGTAGATAAAAATGAGCTTTACTTGCTGTACCAACTTGCTCAGCAGTAACCATGCACAGACACCCCACTATAGCTCCCTTTCCTTTCCTTAAAGTTCGCTTGAACTGTTTCCCAGTAATCATCTTCAGTGTCACTTCTTCTTTAATCCCTTGTAATACCACTGCTTTACATCCCTTCACAAAGCTCACACTTTGATTGTTGAAGTCAAATGTTATAGGCCCCAACTGTTTTAACAAATCCACTCCAATCACCATGTCGCAACCCCCTAGTTTGAGTATTCTGAGAGCAGCATTAAATCTGCATCCACTCATCTCCCATTCTACTTTGGGGCATCTTGTATTGCATTCCAACTTGCCCCCGTCCGCTACGGTAACTAATAAGGAGTTAGTATACTCCGTTTCACACCCCGCTCTTTTTGCACTCGCTTCATCAATGAAACTGTGAGTACTTCCAGTATCAATCAATACTGTAATATGTTGTTTTCCCAATCTTCCTTTTAGTTTGATAGTGTCTGCGGCAGCTTGCCCAGCTAGAGCATTGAGAGACACATGAAATTCACTATCCTCATTTCCCACCTCCTTGAGGATCAACTCAGTCTCCTCTTCCTCTTCTTCACACACAATAGTGAATAATTCCTTGCATTTATGTCCCAATTTATACGGTTCATCACAGTGAAAACACAGTCTATTCTTCCTCCTCTCCTCTATTTCACTAGGAGTTAGTCTTCTCACAGTTCGATTACTGTTTGTATTTGAGTTCACTGTATTCTCACTAGTATTCTTCCACCCTTCGATTGCTTTACTGAACTGTTTTGGTCCTCTTCCCAATGCTACAACTTGCATTTCTTGCTTCTTTGCCAGATTTATGACATGCCCCAATTTTACTGGACTAAACATTTCCACTACACTTGCTATCTCTTCCTTCAACCCCCCTATATAACACTTCACAAAGTATTCTTCTTTTAAACTTCTATTTTCTACAGCCATAAAAGCCTTTAGCTCCTCAAACTTGGCTGTATACGCAGCAACATCAGTTGTTTGCCTCAGCTGATTAAATCTACTCACTATACTCTTCCCATCTACTGCTGCGAATCTTTCCACCACCATCTCTCCAAATTGTTTCCATGTTATTTCCCTTATTCCCTCTACATATTCTAAGTACCACAGATCGCCTTCCTCCATATACATTGCGCGGTAAAATCTTCTCACCATCATCCATTGGATTCACCACAAAATATTTATTGCATTTACGTATCCATTGCATCGCATTATCCCCATCGAATTTAGGAAAATCCAGTTTATGCATCCGTGAATTAAAATTCGAATGATTGGATGATTTACCTTGCGTTCGTGATCCACTGGCCTGTTTTCGCGATTCACTGTGTTCTTCCTCCTCCTCTTGTTGTTCATTCTCCCTATCTCCTTCTCCCTCTCCTGTTTGCTTTCCTTTATCCATTCGCAAGTCTCTTCTCATTTGCTACTCGCCTCGAATTGAGCTTGAATCCCCGCCATTAGTGAATTGCTCAGCTCTCTCTGTTGCTTGCTCCACTCCGCTTGCTGTTGTTGTAATTGCAATTGCAATTGTGTCAGATGTGATTCCACGTTATTGATTCGATTCTCCATTCTGGTACTCCTTGGCATACGGTGAGCGTAGAGTCACGGCTCTGATACCAATTTGTTAAGAATGAAAGGCTCCTTCGTTATATCAAATCACAGATCAATTAGAAGATGACTTAATCCGTGAGACATTCATGAAGAAGAGAGTTTTATTTATCTGGAAAGATTTGTTGACATTACAATATGATATTCGACGTCTCTCAACATGTGTAAATCTCTATTTATAACTAGGTGACTAACTAATCCACTAACAACTCTAATGACCAGAATCGCATGCATACGTGGCATATTCACTAACTCCCTCTTGAAGCTACTCTCTCTTCCCTGCATACGCGCTCCCTTTGTATACGTACATACAGTACATGCATGCATATCCAACACAATGAATGGGAATTAGTGATAATTTCCTATGCTTAGTCTTTTTCTTTGAACATTACTTAGTGATGTACATTTTCTTCTCCATCAATTCCAATTCCATTACTACATGAGAGAAAGTTACCATTCATCAAGAAGACATGTATGCTTAGCGACAGTACAAGTGTAAAATGTCGAGGAAAGGCCCATTTATTCTGGCAATATGAATATCAAGTAAAGCTTATCCAAAACTTCAAAAACAATAATTGAAAAATGATCGAGCACAAAATATCTGACAAATAGGAGTCATTAATCTTGTATGTGAAATAAACCTCACAAAAACAGACAAACGATCCAGGATGGAAGAAGAAACATGTAGTAAAAAGGTCTTACTCTTTTGGTTATCACTGGGGTAGTCATATCCATTTTCTCCCCTTCAGATCTCACCCGACGAGTAAAAACTGGTGTGGTCATCTCCATTGGCTTCTCTTTAGTATTCTGAATTCAAAATAGAGGAGAACGAGCATCAAATGACAGCAGTTACAATAGTATTCGTGTTAACCTAGTAAGAATCTATGGCCTAAATCATTCACTTCAACTACCTTACCAAACAAGTACTCGGCCAACACATTGAAAGATCGAGATGCACCAGCAAAATCAAAGCCATACTTCCCAGGCATTGTTGTTTCAGCAATAAAGTAAGACTGCTTCAGCCCATGGAGAACAAAATGCAAAGACTTAGAGAATGGATGATCAGCAAATAGCTAAAACAAAAAAGACATGTTGCAGTAAAGAACACTAAAATATAAGATAGAAGCACAGTGACTAAAGCTCTCATTAAGCATTAAAGTTGGCAAGTCGAAGAACTAGAGCAACATCATAAAGAATGGAGAATCGATCATAGTGAGATTTGTTAAACTCGAATGACATCAAACTCATTACAAATCACCGCAAAAAGTCAGTACATTTCACCGAATTTTCCAAGAAGCAAGAGGCATAGAATCTTCCACTAAAGATTATAGTAACGAAGCCACAACCATAGATGATCATATTTGCATATTACATAAGCCAATAATATGCTCAAACTCTTGACGATAACAAACTTTTTAACAATAGGCTCACTGGCATGATTGCTTAATAGATATGTAACAAAAAGATGTTAGAAATAAGTTCAAACATATCCCACAACATTTCTTTTTTTTTTTTTTTTTTGAGAAAAACATATCCCACAACTTGTCCATAAACAAAACAATATAACTAAAACTAAATTACAGAGGAAAGAAGACATACCTCGACTTCTCTTATTTCATACCGGTCATTTCGCTTCAAAACCTTAAATTCCACGGTCTCAATATCCGGGACTTCAGTCAATTAAGAAAAACAATAAAACATACTATACAAACAACTAATAAAATTCTCGATCAAAACGAAAATTGGAAGTTACATCAACTAAATTGAAGTGTACCAGACATCAATGCTTCCTCCAAATTCCTGCTCTCGAACCTCCTACTAGGGAACACATATCTCGCCGTCTCTGTAGCCAAGTCCATTAACACTGACAGCAATCAAGAAACCAAGAAAACACCAACAAACATCAACCCTTCAAATATTTTCACACGGGTCTTTGAGAAAACTGCAAAAAGCAACATCAATTCTAACAACTCCTTACAGCGCTGAGAGAGTGCAGAAGTCTGAGCTGCGAGTGCGAGGACGAGAGAGACGCGGGCTTCGAGAGCTGACGTTGCTCTTACCCTTCGTTTGGTGTTGTCGGATGTCGCCATCGATATTATTGAACGTGAATATGGATTCTTGTTTCCGAGAATTGGGGTTTGGAAGGTGGGAATCGAAGAAGGGCTGCTGAGATTCATTTCGCTGATATTGAGAATTGCGGGAAAGAGGAAAGTTGCAGTTACAGAGCTTTCTGGTTTTTCCTACCAAGTTAGTTTTCCGTTTGTTCTGTACAGCTTACCTCCACAATTTCAATTTCCTATTAGCTTCTTTTCTTTTTCTGTTTTATTCCCTTTTTTATATATTTGAGCTTCCATAATTACGTTTAGGAGGCAAATGAAAATAGCGAAGCAAAATCTTGGCCATAGATGATAGACCGTAGGCATCCGAATTCTAGTATGGGTTAAAATTTGTAAAACAAAATGTTAAGGGTGTTCAAGATTTGGTATAAATCGTACCAAATCACATGTGATTTGGATTGGTTTATATTTAAAAAAAAAATGCTTTATGGTTTAGTTTATTTTTAAAAATATAAATCAAATCAAATCAACGTCATTCGGTCCGTCTCCTTAAATCCTCTTGCTCGTCTCCCCCCAATCCCACTGTCGACCTCCCCCAGACCCACCGTTGTTCCCACCGCTCGTCTCCCTTTAGACACCCCTCATTCACGTGGACCTGTTATTTATAACGATTCGGATATTTCAGATCTTTAATTTATTTATTTATTTTTATTATTTATGACATTCAATTATTTCTCCTTTTTAACACTTTAGACGTATATTTGATTTTTATTGCTATTAAGCAAGAAAATAAAAATTATTCGTAAACCACAAACCAAAACTGCATCAATATTGTTTGGCTTTTATGCTAATATGATTTTATTTGATTTCATAAAATTATCAAAACATATTTTTCTAAACAGACCACAAACATCCTTAAAAAAAACACAATCAAACACATATAAGATTTTAAATATTGTGATTAGTTATAAGTTTATATTTTGGATCTATAAAGTATAGAACGGTCCAAAAAAAATGTGTTCAATCTAGTATTCTTATCTCATATGAAGTCTCAAGACCACAAAAAGCCACAAGATTACGTAACGAAGCATTCTTTCCTTTACATAAGAAATGTAAAGGTAAGCAACTGAGTTAAAAAAAAGCGTAAAGATTGGTATAGGTATCAAAATATGAAATTTGATAAATTAAAAAAACATATTTAAATTGAAAATGTTTATATTAATATGTCATAAATTGCAGAATCAACACGATCACATGAACACAATAACTTCATCTTTACAAAAGCAAAACCCATCTTTACAATTGATCTGTTTACGCTTATTTTCTGAACCTTTTTCCCCTCGTATTTCTGTATTTCATCTCTTAGTATCATTAGACAACACCTCTTCTAAAATAGCTAATGTTGACATTAAAAACGACCTAAAATTAATAGTATAAAACTATGTAAACGAATAAAAGCTAAAAAGCCTAGCGCACCAGACAAATATCTACTTCACGGATACCCAATTAAATGACACAAAGCCAGTATCATAGTGACATAAAAGCATTGCGCCTAATATATAATCGCAAATGATAAAACATTTGAACTAAATACACACACCAACTCACGATTAATCGGCCATACAAGGTGCCCCACAAATGTTGATGCTCGAGTTCCTCAAGACACCCATATACCTGCAAAAAATAAATTCGAGTTTCAATGAGATTCTGACAACAAATATGAGAAATGAATCCATGTATCGGTGTATATAACCTAGTATAATTATTGAAATATTAAAAAATAAACCAATTTGAATGCTGGTAGACTTACTTAAGACTATTAGTGTCAGAAGCAATGACAAAATGAATAATACTGGGTGGTTTCTGAAAGATGCATGGCATTTTCCCTGAGATCCCTAATCCAGCTGCTTGACTGCAAGGCCAGTGCAGGAATTTGCACACGCGGTAGATGAAAATTACTGACTACAAAAGCTGACCTTAGGCGAGCAAGATATCTCTGTTGAGACGAAAAATAACTATAAGCATGAAATGATAAGATTACAAGAGTGACTGACAATAAAGGAGGAGTATCTCAAAGTTGTAAACATATGTTATTTACTTAAGGCAACCAAAAATGGCGATGGCACAACGAATACTTGAGATATATAGAGAACTATGTCGTCAAAGATAAGAAAAGGAAATTTCTGAAGAATAGGTAGGATTAATGACATCTAACAACAAACTGAATCTTTTTTGTAAGAAGAATATATCAAGAACAAACATTAAGAGCGAGCCCATTAAAAGAATTTTGTCTAATAATATTGTCATTAAACTAACTGCTAAAACATAACTAGCAATATTAAAATTTCCAAGCTGAGTTGTGGAAATTTGAATTTTGAAATGTTCAATAATCAGCAAAGGCCATACTCCAAAAGAAAGCTATGCTATCCAAACTCTGCTCTACCCTTAAAGATTGACACCAAAAAGTTTAACTTTTCAAACCTATGACTTTATAACAGGCATTGCATAATTCAAGCATGGCATCTTCACCCTAGTTGATTTCAGCGTCGTAAGTTTATCGCCATCTCACACTATAGTTGACACCAGCGCTCTTACTTATCATCTGTGTCATAGGGACACATGAAGCTTATGCATGTGATGCACATAATCCTTCTTTGGGTGCATATGATTATGGATACTTGAACTGCATCAGGTCTGGGAAAGCCTACTTATGTAACTCATGTTTATTTGCATATATTTCAAAACCCTCCTTTAAGTAGATAATATTATTGAAAATCCTAGTCGTACCATAGTTAAAAGAAAATTATACTTTGCCCAAATTTACTTTTTACTGCAATGTGGAGCCATGGTATTACTTATACACCAAAAGTTTTATATACTCTTAACACCATGAGTAGGATAAAGAATGAAAAATATCTAACAAAGATGGTACCATTTACCGTAAAAATAAATCTATAGGTATTTAATAATAATTCATGTTAAAAATAGTAGGCATAAATTTTACCACCCAAATGCACTTACTATAATTGGAAAGTAATATTATTATGTTATTTTTTATTATATATATTCACTAACTATCAATGTTTCATCTCCTCAAAAGAACACAATCAATGTAGCATTCCATTAATTCCACTAACTACTAATGTTTCATTTATTTATTATGCTATTAGTACCTGCATTCTGCGTTGAGAATTTTTGTATGTCGGATATCTCTGTTCATCCCCGTCTTTTAACCTCTTTGTGAAGCTTCTGGTATCCTTCTTCCCATGAATGGACAAGAAATTTCCAAAGGAACCAAAAATGTTCATTCTCCCATGGTAATCTCTCAAATTATTATTCTGAAAGTGACTGCTAGCTTCTGGCCCACTAGCTTCCAAATCCCAAGTCCCTTCTTCATCATATCTCCCATAGTTAGCTTCCTGAACAGAAGGTGAAGATCTGAAATCCAATTTTGCTGGAAAATTTTCCTTCAAATCCAAATTATGGTCCACGAAACTCACAATTTCACCAGCTTTCCCCTCATTTTTATCTTCCCCAGAACTTGATGAAACTTCAGGATCAAGAAACCTTCTCAAAATATCATTATCCTCTAGTTCCTTGTCTGCTATATGTTTAATAGGCTTTTCCCCTGAAAGAAAATTTGCCAACCCATCTCGGTCTTGTTCATTTATGTGCATATTCCTCAATGAGTTGTGCAAAGATGTACTCGTTGTTTGTTCCACAAGGCTTATATGTTCTCTAATAGCCCTAATAAATTGCAGGTGCCTCGTGATCACAGTTTGCTTCACTTGAGACTTATCAGCAAAGGCCAACAAATTTACTTCTCTCTCAAAGTCTTCAAGCTGCAGTCACAAACAAGGACACATAAGTGACAAATGTAATGAAGAGGTCTTTCTACTTTCACTTTTAACACCTGCCATTTTGCTGTCTCCAAAGCAGTTGCAAGATCACGCCTATGAAGTTTCACAGAGCTCAGGAGTTTTTCATATTTGTGATCCCCTTGGATAAGACTCTCTTCATGCAGTAGAAGGCGATATATTGACTCCATCCTGAGTAAAAACATGCACAGTGAGTCAGCTTTTCATGAACGGAACGGGGAGAAGACAATGAATTGACATTGTTGAATAGGGAACATGTAAAACCAAGATAAACTATTTATCACCTTCATGAATGAATAAAAATTTGTGAACAAACGCACAGTGCATCATGTGCCATGTCTTTCTGAAGAAACGATGGGTAATTCACGGCATAAACAATTTGCATACTACTCAATAGGATAAATGAAATGATGAGAGTGAAGCTAACATTCACCTAAGCAATAGATTACAACTGATATTGCCAAATTTGCAACAGCGAGTTAATGCTGAAGTGACGCCTAATTTAACATTCCACGCGAGTATATAATTTACCAAATAAACAACCAATCAACTTGTATCACAAAAATATAAGAGAGAGCGAGACGATCAATCTACTTGTATCACAAAAATGAAGAGAGAGGTATATACCGGTCGGCAGAGTCTTGCACGACTTCGGCGGCGGTGAAGAGGGGGTCTGATTCCCATTCAAGCATGATGAACCCCTGGCTTTCAGACAATCAAATTTTCATTCAAGATTTGATCTTAAGTTAACCAGAAGCAGACGCCGCATGTAGCTAAAAATCACCAAGAACACGGAAATATTGGATTATTCAAACGAGAAATCGAGAGGTGGCGGCAGATTGAACCGTGATTATGTGGCAAGCACAATTTAAATCCGCAGAAATTCAATCACTGGCTCAGTACTGCTGAATTAACTACTGGGGAAAGAATTGCAAAGCATGATTTAGGGTAGGGTTTCTCATTCTTAATCGGGAAAGAGGTCTGCGAGGACAAAATTGGAAACTGCAAAAGACATTTGTATATGTGGAATCTTTCTCCTTTTTCTTGTTTACAATGTTTTATTTATTTTACTTTTAATAGTTAAATTCCCGAAATCCATATTCGATGTGCTAGTGCTACATCTAATTGCTCATATAAAAAAATATAAAAAAAATGGGTATAAGAATTCTGTACAACTTTATTGATAAAATCCATATTCCACCGAATACATGTAGGTAACTTTATTTTTTATTTCGAGGTATGTCACTATTATTTAAAAATAAAGTTCATCTTCCACCAAATACATGTAGGTAACATTATTTCTTATTTCGAAGCATGCAACTATTATGTAAAAGTGCATCCAATATAAATTTAATTAACGTATAATAGCCTGTAAACGACATAATTATATAAAAAAGTAAATAGTATTAAAAAAATCATATGTATTAATAAACTTAACTTATAAGATATTAATGTGAGTTTTAAAAAAAAACTGGTGTCCGATTTGACCGTTGAGCAATTGAACTTATATATAGCTGTCCTGAAATTTAGATAAAAGAAAATAAAAATTGAGAGCGACGAATGCCACTTTTCACGCCACACAATGGCATTTTCTAAGAGTTGGAAAAACTAGCCGGAGCATGTCCTATGTAGTATGTAATTATATGACGATAATATCATCAATATTCTATAAAAAGAAAACACAAAATTAGGATGATTATACATGGCTCCTAATTCAAAATAAAATAAAATAAAAGAATAACCTCTCTCCCGTAATAAAATTTTGGAACCAATTCCTGTATACCGGAAGTGAATAAGATGGGGGCTTTAAATTTTGCAACCATTAATTAAGCAACTTTTATTGGATATATAAAAGCTAGAGAGTTAAAGGCCAAAAATATCATATAATTGTCACAGACCCTCAATCCCAAGACGGATTAATGAGACTATAACTACAACAGGGATAAAAATACGAGGAGACTCTTTTAACAATAAACGTAATACATATGTCATTTATATTCTTGGACTATATTACATAATTTAGGGTTCTTGCAATGGAAAACATGTGATATATACGATGACGATGTCTAATCAGGTATAAAACATTTCAATGACAACATTCCTATTGCTCAACACCGCCCATCCATCATCCGCTCAACTCGCACATTTAAAAACAAACATGCGGTGAGTACAAGAATCACTCATGGACTCATGCCAAAACATTTTATTTTCTTTGAATTACACTGCCAACATCATGGTAAGACACAAGGGTTTTAGTTGAAAATGCATTGTGCTTACTAAAATATTTTCATCATTTCATAAAATCATCGCCTGGCCAGACATTTTTCTAGTGTGTATGATCCATATCCCTTAACATCCTTTCGTCATATCATCATAGTCGAACGTCGTGAAGGAGGCCTCCCTCTACGACGCCGTGACCGGCCGTGAATTGTCCCTACAGCACACAGTCACCTTAGTGTACACGTTAATCCTAGCCAGGTATTGTCCTTCCAGCATAGGATCTGATATCGATTTTCATTCATAAGTTGGGAGCGACCCAACAACATTCATAACATTTCATAACATCTCATAGCATCTCATGGATAGGATACATACACAAAACATAAACATTTTTGGCAGGTAATCTTGTAAACATTTTATCAACAGTTGAAATAAGCATCGTAAATAAATATTTCAATAGCATTTCATTTTTGAGTAGAGTAAAACCCACCTGGACTATCGATTGTCTAAATCGATTTCTTGGACTGTAAGTCCCAGACTTAGCCTATCTATTCCTGGCCTTGAAGTTTTGGAGTAGAAACTATCCATCGAGTCTTAGAATCCATATTTCTACTATAGTGTATATCAAGGTATGATACACACTCAATTGAGCTTGTAGGAAGCACCTATTCAAATGGTCACGTTAGGGCATGCTCCCGTAAAAATATCATGTTGTGTTGTTTTATTATAACCGTACATCTTATTTATGCTCTATCGTATCTTGCGACATGACATAATGAATGCATCGATTAATAACATGTTAGTCACATAAGGCATACTTCACATAGGGGTTTCCAACACTTAGTCAAATTTTAAGTGTTGAATTTCAACAAAACAGCTTGAAATAACTCAAGTGGCAAACTTTGACGATTCATAACTCTCGAGTTAGAATATGTATGGCCGCACAAAGATACATTCTGGAAACCTCTAAACATGTACTACAAGTTCTAAGAAGGAATTAAATCCAAAAGAGTCGTGGTTCTGTAGATATAGGGTCTCAAAGTGGGCAACTCAAACTGACTTCTATACTTAAATTTTTTTTCAGAATTTTCAGTTTTAGCTTAACGACGAGGGGTTTTGCGAGGCTCGTAACTTTTGACTCACAATGCCAAAATGGCTGCAGGCTACCAATTTCGAAACCTTGTAACAAGTACTACATATGTCATGAAGACCATACTGGAAAATATCTAACGATCGAAATACATAAGTCCAAAGTTGACTAGTTGAAATGGACAGTTTCCAGTAGGTGACTTTGGGTCGATGAAAGGTATACCTATAAAACTTGGTTTGGAATCAAACTTTCCAGATCATAACTAGACATGGTGAGGAACATTTCTTATGAAGAAACCCAAGTCCAAATCGGACTACAAATGGCTTGAACACCTCACGTAAAAGTCATACTCGAACAACCTATTATATGAAAAATTCACTAAGGCAGTTTGTCCTAAACAACTTACTGTAATGTATCAACTTCAAAAATTCACCGTGAGTTCATTATAAGGAATCTGGGAATGAAACCAATCATATTGAAAAGCCACTTAAGTCTAGTTTAATCCAGAAAAATCCTCACTCAATGAATCACAATAGATTGGGAGCTAAAAATATTTTACCACAAGCTATCACTCCCGTGACAGTGTTGTGCAGTTAACTTGTAAAATCTGGAATAAATAGTAAAAATTTTTAGAAAATTCTGAAAATTTACAGACATCTTCGAGACATGCTGAATTATGTTTCTGCCAAATTTTAGAGTTTTATCATTATCCAAACTTAAAACGAAAGCCACGGACTATGGGTGATGAACACGGCGATTTCACAGATTTGTGCAGTGTTTTTGATAAATACAATTAAAATAGTAAATCAAGTTGGATTGACTTGAAATTTATAGAGGAACAATAGACACATATAATTTCAACATATTAAAATTTCCCATTCATCTGACCACTATAACTTAGTCAAATAAATTGCGAAGTTGTTGTTCGTCAGATAAATCAACATGCAATGATATAAACACACAATCTAAACTACTTCAAGCATAGATGTGTACATGCATGTGTGATTTGGCTATTATGACGAATTGAGATGTGTGGATATCTACCTTAGGCACGCACGAAGCTTGTTGTCGGGTTTAGCTTCCGGGAAGAGGGTGGGTTGGTGGTTGCCCTTAGAAGCAAAGAGAGAGACGAGAAATGAGGGGGAAGAAGATGACTGCAAATCTGAATTTTGGGGCTGAGATGCTACGGTTAGGGGGACTGTAGTGGTGTAGAGAGGTGGGGTGAAGTGAGGCATGTGTCTTTCATGCACACAAACACCATTACACCTATACACATGCAGCCACACACAACACACACTCTACTTACACACTTCACAAACATGCATATGCACCCACACACACGGTCACACACAAGTATATATACATGTATTTACATATATACTTATTTAATTATTTAGTTAGCTTATAATTAATCACATTGCCACTTAGTAGATATATGCAAAAGTGGGAAGATTAACATACATTTGTTTACACATATAACATTTTCGCCCTTATGCCCAACCATAGACTAAATTTTATTTTTCATGTTAAACATAGATATATACATCATAGTATATGATTTAGATGATAATTAATAGCATATGATAATTTAATGGCATCATTTTATGCGATAAAATCGAGTTCAAAATTAGGGTTTCGAACGTTTGAAAAATTGGTCACTATCAATTCTTGTTGATCTAGCATTGATTTAATGCTTAATAATACTGTAATTACATATACTAATCATAGGAAATTAATTCCTATAATTTTTGATCGATTAAAACGCTTTTCATCTCAAAACGTTAACGTTTGAAAACGCGTTGCAAACGTTCATTATCGACTCATCTCGAAATGGTCGTCATCACTTTATTAAATTATTCCATTAATAATGGAATTTAATTCTAAACTTAATTTCTTAGAAAATATCATGAATTTTAACTATCGATCTGAAATCAACGTTAAAGAAAAATACGGCCTATAATCTTCATATACTCTTATTCCTTAATTCACAATTTCAAATGAATATAAAATAGGAATTCATTCCTTCGTAAATAATCGAAATCATTATTCGATATCTTATGGATTGAATCATCTCAGCGAATTTCTAATTTACGGGTTTTAAATACCGTAATTAGGCATCTAATTCTGCGGGGTATTACAATAATTGACATTAGAAATAAAAAAAGAATCTTTACATAGGTTTATACTTATCATCAAAATAAATAGGGTGTCAAAATAAATAGGGTGTGCAATAACCAAAAAATTAAAGGGTTAAAGAATAACGATAAAAAAATACTTACGATTGATATTAGAAATAAAAAATAATCTCAACGTTATGTTTTAATAACTCTGTACTTATCATCAAAATAAATAGAGTAGACGTCCTTTTGAGATTTTGACTGATGGCCGTCCAAATGTCGATGATAAAATGTTTAACAATTATTACGTGTAATAGTTACTTTTTGTAGTTTCTAGATAATTGATGTATTTTATTATAATTGTTAATAGTTTGAGATATTTTGGTAGTTTAAAATAATTAATATATATACATTATTTATTATCACTAATTCAACATATTTTTTTGTTAATATAAGCAATCATTTATAATATAAACGTTACAAATGAATATATAATATAGTGAGGTGCACTTACAAATTATTTCACTAAATATCTATGCATTTGAATCATTGAAAGTTTGAAACTTCAAATTTTCATCACGTATAAAACAGATGTACTGGAACTGGACGATGAATTTTTATTTTCAAATAGACTGACTAAATCAGTAAATCTTTTGGGAGGCTATTATTTATTTATTTATTTATAGATTTAATTAATTTTATTGTAATCGCCTTTTTAATGCAAACAGTTTTCATAATATAATATATAAATAATATAACGAATCTTAATCAAACAAACAATTAAATATTAACTATGATATTGTATGACTTCCACATGATTAATTACAGCGGAAGACATAATCTACCCTTCATTTCTGCCGACTTCTTCTTCCCCAAACCACAAATAGAATACCAAGTTTTCAACCATCCATTTCTTTCTCCCATTCTTTTTCTGAGCGGATTGGAATCCAATTTCAAGCATTTTTCTGGAAGATCGTATCCGTAATCCTCCACAAAAAGATACACTCGATTGATTGGGTGCTGTAATTGGCTACCGTATGTTTGATTTTTCTCTATCCCCAATTATTTTTTGGTTTCATTGACAGAGGTGAAGCTTTTGTTGATATCATTTTTCATATTTAACTCTGAGCGTTAACTTGCATGTAGCTTTTATTTGCACGATTGAATCTGTATGGTAAAGCTGGAGACCGAAATCAATTTCTACAATTTCTAACCTACTCGTCCGAACTCCACGACTACAACAAGGTTAGTCGCGCACCCCGCCATCGCCCATCCTCGCCATCGCCATCGCCATCGCCATCGCCATCGCCATCGTAGCCTCGCCGTGGGTCCTCCACAGTCGCTGCTCGCCTGAGTCACTCAGTCCGGAGTCTCAGCTCTCTGCCGGCACCACCATTTGCAATTGGGTAAGTTAAGAACTCGCTGCCGGTTTGTTGTCTGTATCCTAATCATGGTTTTTCTGGATTTGCATAATTCTCTTGAAAAGGGTATGCCTGTGTTCTGTTGGCTGTAAAGCAATTGATTTCACGTTTTATAATTTTATTTATAATTTTATAGTTCTGCTTTTGTTCCCCATATCTTTCCATCAATTTCGTGTTTTGAAGCTGTTCTCTTCTGTATGTTTTCTGTGGTTTGGAGCGGGAGTCCCACTTGTTCACGAGCGTTTTGCCTTCTGGATATATTAACCGACTATCATTTAATTAGATTTTTATGATCAGCAGCGTGGCATGCTCTGAAGCAAGCATGACGACGTCCAATTCGCTAATCCGCCGCCTCGCGCCCTACTTATCCGCTCAGATTCGTCTGAATTCCAGGCTTCTGAGTTCCTCCTCTGCTCTCCATGAATCTGAGCTTTCTTCATCAGAATCTCCGTCCCCCTCGACCAAAAGTATTCATTTGACCGACAACTGCATTAGGGTAATTTTCACTGCCTTCTGCTTAAACACCTATGTTTTATTTTTTCTAATTGGATTTTTTTTTTTGGTTTGTGGTGTTGTATAATTGTATTCATAGCTTATTGTAGATGTTTATTCATTGAATGTGTTGGGAAACTGATATGCAATGCAGAGATGGTGTGTTTAGTTTAAAAAACATTTAGTTATGTACCTTGGGACTGAAGAATAATAACTCTATAGGGTTTAGAAATGATTTGATACTCTCATACTTTCAAGATCTGGGATGTTTTTTCGAGAAACAAATAGTTAGTTGCATTGATTGTTCCACTTGATATCGATGGATGATATTTTCATACAGAGAATGAAAGAGTTGCAAGCTGAAGAGGCCAGTAAGAAGTTGCTGCGCTTGAGCATAGAAGCCGGCGGTTGCTCTGGGTTTCAATATAACTTTTCGCTTGATGATAAGACCCATCGCGATGACAGGTTTTTGGATTTTTATTTTTTTAGAAGATTGTGCTTGTGGCTGTTCCTGCCCAGTTTAGAGCAAAGGAAATAAAACTTAATTTTGATGCTTTATTGGTCCAGGATCTTTGAGCAGGATGGAGTTAAATTGGTGGTGGATAATATTTCGTTCGACTTTGTGAAAGGTGCAACTGTTGATTATGTTGACGAGCTTATCCGTTCTGCTTTTCAGGTCCGTTTGTGGTAGCTGTTATTTTTCACAATATTTTAATCCTTGCTGTTATCAATCCTTTGCCAGTAAAAGTCTGTGATCTTGTCTTTGGATGAGGGAACCATTGTTGACTTATTGTGTTAGTCCTACATTGACAGAAGCATTTATTTATGTTTAGTTCTTGCTCAGATTGGATCAGTATTTATAAGTATTGAGACCCCTTGTTTTGAAACTGCCAAAGTTATTTATCTGAGTTTATTTAGTTCTAATTGCTTACCGCCCAACCTGCTTGAAATGATGAAAGAACAGCTGACAAATTATGGTCACTGTAAATTACTTTCTGAGATTCTGCACCTCTGAGATGGTACATTTTGGACATAACTAACAACCAGTAAGCAAGTTTTGTAATTTTAGGACTTGCATCACCTTCCGGATTTGTTTCATTAGGAAGTTCTCTGACATTGAAGCAAAAATTGGAAGAATGCATCTGTGCCATTTTCCAATTTGACGTGTTGTTCCATTTCTAAGTCATAGAAGTTCAAATGGTATTACTATCAAGCCAACTTTTTGGAAATATTTGCATCCATGTATATGAGGTTGTCAAATTTTCTTATTGATTTGATTATGTGTATTTTCCTTGAATACATTCTAACTTTATAAAGTTGCAAAGTGAAATATGAGTATAGCTTTCATGTTATTTTAGAAAGATGTTGGAACTATGCCATTTTTTTCTAAATTCTGAAAGAGTTGTTTTTTTTGTTATTCATTTTACTCTTAGATCATTCCAACTGTTACTCCCCTCCCTCTCATGCCATTCCTGCTCATAATTGTCATCCAACTATCCGTTTCTTGACAATTAAAAGACCCCTTTGGCAGCCAATGCACAATATATTACCATTTTTGTCCCCTTGGTTCTAGACTCTAGTGCCAACAACTCTCTATTGGATATTTTGAAGCCTTATACATCTCAATTCATTAGCTATCAGTTTGTTTCTTTCTTCACATGTTTTAGTATCAGAAAATACTTGTGTATCACTTGTTCGTACATAGCTTTTGGTAGCCTAAGACTTCCATGCTGTTTACTATGTTGTTTCAAGTGTTCGATTTTGATTACACCTGCAAGTAGAATTTTGCTCCAATTATCATTATTATGAGCCAATTGCTGGTTCTGAATAATTAGCCCAGCAATCTATCCCTGAGAACCTTAATCTTGTTATTGTTTAAACACTTGCATCTATCTAACTGCAAATTTTTACAGCCTCCTTGGTAGATTGAGATTTCTGACAATCTGGTCTAGTTGTTTTAATTGTGACACTAACTTGGAACACATAGCCTCGCCATGTAAAGGAAACAGCTACTGAACCTGAACATTGGTTCACATCAATTGATCTATTTCTAGAAGCATAATCGTAGGGTGTCTAGGCCTGTCCAATAGTTGTTGGGTCTCACTAATCATGAATATATACAAGTTCTCTTTGTTTATTTCCGTTAAAGTTCACTTGATCTAACCTAATCAATCAGTCCCCAAGTGATCCATATAGGTTAAGATTCCGTATCACAAGGAAAATTTTAATTTGAACACTAATTTTTTGTTGCTTTCACTACCTAGCTATGAATCCTTACCGTTTTAATATGCAGGTGTCTACAAATCCAAGCGCGGTGGGTGGCTGTAGCTGTAAAAGCTCCTTCATGGTGAAGTAGCTACCTGCTCGTTTGCAGACTCTGAGCTGAGGAGGGAGACATCGCACGGATTGACAATGGTTTGCACGACTAACTGAATTTATTTTGATGCTGATTTTGTTGTACACAAAACAAGTCCCAGAAATACAAAATAATTCTCATGTGATCATTTTGCCCCCAGCTAGAATATTGAAGACAAGACGTTGTTCTCTCAGGTAAAAGCAACTGGATCCCAGGTGAAATTGATTGTTCATAATATAATGATACATTTGTACAAACAGCAGAAACTGAGAATGTCTCAATTCTCTCTGAGCTGAGTGGCCGTAGTTTTGGTATGACTAATGTCTGATTGTATACACGTATAGGAGTAGTTGTAAGCATTTTTAGACGATTTTGCCCACTTCGTCACCGCTTGTGAGCATACATTGTATCGAATTTAGCTTAGTATAGTTTAAAATGACAAATGCGATTTATGTATACCATTAGTCTATGCACCATTTGTATCCAATAAAGCTATTGAAAGAAAGGGAAGGTGCCATAAAGTATAACAAATTTTATTCAACATGTGACAGTGCAATTACCACCAATAACTTAAAGGGCAAAAGCTTCAAAGTTCGTGAAGAAGTCCATCAATAACAGATTACATACACCTTCGCTTGATACGTGCTTTCTCAATATTTTGTCCCACCAATTATGTCACTGTGCCCAAATCTTTACATTGAAAATTCATCTGGAATTAATTCATCCAAACAACTCCCAAATTAGCAATTTATTAAACTTCAAATTCAGTATCAACAAAAATCAATCGAAACGCAATACAAAATAATTTATGAAATTCAAGAGACAAAGATAGAGAGAGATGATAAAAAAAGAATTAACTAAGTTAAACATAAAACACTAGAGGGGACTCACATGGAATCATAGATCTCACTTTGGTGCACTCTCTGTCTCACTTTCATTTTTTCTCGTTTTTAGTTATTTTTTTATTTCACTGTCAATTTTTTATATTTTAGTATAATTTTAAGATTATTAATTAAAATTTAACCGATTCAATTAGGGTTTGTATATAATTAATTTTAATATAGTTTTATTTATTTTTTTCTCAAATAAGGATCAGTAATGGTTCTCAATCCTCCAGGTGATGAGTCGAACCTCCAACCTATTAGTTGGAAGGAAAATATTTCATCAACTGAGTTGCATTTCGTTGTAATTTTTAAATTAATAATTGATTATTAGGGTTAATTAGTCCATAAATAAGTTTTCAGAATTTTAAATTTAATGATAAATATTAATTTGGGTTCATTATGTATAAATATATATTTATAATAAATCTTCATAAAATACTTCATTTGTCCACAAAGAGTGTAATACTTTATGGATGACATGTGTTTTAATAAATGTTTGGTAGATGCTTTTTGGATGGAGAAAGAGTCCCACCGTAAGTCCTTTTTGAGTGGAGAAACGGTTATTTTTGATAAATAATAAATGATTGTGATGTTGAATTATAGAATTGAGTGTGAGTTATTATCCCATAGAGGAAAAGTGTTACACTCTTCTTAGACACTAAAAAGGCAACAGTGCTACATTCTTGAGACGAAGGAAGCAATAAAATAAATAGTGAAATACAATGGGACACCCAAAAAAGTGGGAGAGAGCATCCCATCCATGGGGACTTTGTACTAAAAAGTTCTCCAAGCTAAAATCACGGCTGCAGAAATTTTATATGGCTTTGGAGCCTCGCCTGAAACCCACCGACGTGGCCGTAGAGTACTTGCCTCATGCAATGAGACAAAGCGTCGCATCTGAACGTAATCCCTCATGGCGTTTTCGGTGCAAAGTTCTGTTGGAAAAGTGTATACGTAGCAAGACAACTTGTCGGGCGTATTACAACTTAAAACAGAATGTAGAAGAAGGAGATCAAAACTAACAATGAACTAGTATAGAATTGAAACAAAAATGAAACAGAACAGTAAACTTATGCCGAGTCGAGGAGGCCTCTTTCCATAAGGCGAGATACGCCCAGTAGTGCTCTCGGTTACGGGCGTATCGTCCCCAAAGATGAAACGGCGTTGTCTCAGAGGTGGCAACACCGCGGACCAACGAGCTCCGCGAATCGGACGGAGGCGAGGGATGAGCTGGACACAAAATATGTATGCAGGAAGTGCTCTTAGGTATCTTGGAATGCTTTTTGCGTAGGGTGACTAATGCCGGGAGACATGTCCTATTTATAGCGCCGTCCCCTCACGGGGAAGCATCTTTGAGTCAACACCGCATTGATGTCGGGTGTTACGGAGTTATGTCACCCATTGAGTGCGAGAGGGTTACGCGCGTTTATGGAGACAATGTGCCCACGCTTCCGCAGAGCCTTCATGCCGAACGCGTTACCGAGAAGTTACGACGAACTGGACAACGCGTGCGTCGTGTTCATTGGACGATCCGGGCGTCTCTTCAACGCACAAGCAGCCCAACGGATTGGGCCACACGAGTTGGGCCTCGGACCAATTCCATCGCACAGCAGCCCAACTGATTGGGCCACACGAGTTGGGCACCGGACCAACTCCATCTTCGCTCGATCAAACATTGATCCAAAATAGGGGCAATGGGCCACGAACCGTGCCCACGAAGCAAGCCCACCGAGCAGCCCAAAGAACAGCCCAAAGACCAATTGCCAAGATCCACGATCCACGGACCACGGACCACGGAACGGAACGGAGCCGAGCCGAGTCGAGCCGGGCAGGCGGGCACGGACGCGGGCGACGGGCGGCGGCGGCGGCGCGCGCGTGGGCTTTCCAGCCCATCACTTGTGCACATAATTATACTAAGTGTTCAATGAACCACTTATATAGACAATTAATGAAGGTACATTAATCAATGTGGGATAATGATTAATTAATCCATGCTTATCCCCTTAATCACATAACTCCATGTTTAAGTGACCAACTTTGATCCATTATTTCTCACTCACCGGAAATCGGATTTGAGAATGTGAATACACCACGATCATCTACTCGGAACGTAGATCGATCCTATGCCGTTTAATTTCACAAAATTAAACGTTACGTCACTCAAAATCTTGATCAAAGTAGCTTTCTGGCAACTTGACCACATATATAAAATATATATATATGCACGCGATTTCCAACAATCCCCCACATGAGTGGAAATAGCCATATGCATGTATGCGCACACGCCCCGATCCTCAAGAGATGTTAAAATATTTGGACAGTGGTTTATGGCCTTGAACCTTCCATAGTTAGTACCATCGAGTACACAGCGGATTAGTGGACACAACGCTCGAACTATTCCCCACAACGCAATCGAGACAATGGTATTAACACTTTAACACCTCAACCTCATCCGTTCTCACGTTTGATTCCATTTTGGCCATGGACATCCACTTTGGATTCATAAGTGTTTTGTTTGAAGCGCCCTACTGCACTTACATAGGTGATTCTTTACCGAGTATCTTGCCATACTCAACCTCCCGAGGTATCTTAAGAATCATTAAAAGTCAACGACTCAACCTCACCACTAGGCAAGTTTTTCAACACTCGTTTGCTTTCTGGGAACAGACTAACTGAGTGTTTACACGAACTCCTATAGCTTAGTTCTCCCATTGAACCAAGTTCTTGGGATCTCCGGTCATCATGGTTGGGTTACCACTATGATTGTTCTTAAGATGTGGATTTTAATCCCATTCCTCTAAAGAACTTGATCATTTGATCCCGGTTCAACCATTTGGTTAACGGATCTTTCAGATTATCTATTGACTTGACATAGTCAATTGATATAACCCTACTGAGATCAAATGCCTCATGGTATTATGTCGCCGACGATATGTCGAGACTTACCATTATACAAACCACTTTTCGCCTTCCAATAGCGGCTTGGCTATCACGGTGAATCATCACCGGTGGCACTGGTTTGACCAACATGGAATATCTTCCAAAATTACGAGCCACTCGGGCCTCACCGCCTTTATCCAAAGCTATGAATTCGATTCCATGGTGGATCTATACACGTCTGCTTCGTGGATCTCCAAGAAACAAGACCTCCCCAATCGTGAACACGCACCCACTTGTGAAAGTGGATCTTCGTGTCGATATCCAATTGGCATCACAAGACCTTCAAGTCACGGGATATCTCGTGAAATGCGCCCATGATTTTGAGTATACTTCAAGTACCTCAAAACTCTCACTGAGCCTTCCAATGCTCCTTGCTGGATTGCTCGTGTAACGACTCAATTTATTCACTACAAGCTATGTCGGTCGAGTGCAATTTGTACGATACATCAAACACCGATAACCTTAGCATAGTCTTCTTGCCCAACGGGTCCACCTCGTTTTACTCAAGTGAACATTGAGCTCCAATGGGGTCTTAGCAGTGCAAACTATCAAACGCGTTGAATTTCTTAAGCACTTTCGACGTAGTGAGATTATGTCAAGACAATTCCGTCGATCTTCTTAGAATCTTGATTCCAAGAATCACATCACTAAACCCATGTCCTTCATGTCAAAATTTCTATTTAACATGCTCTTGTGTCATTAATGACTTGAGTATTATCGCCCATGATCAACATGTCATCTATATACGCACACACTATAACATAACCATTATCGGTGTTCTTAACGTAGACACATTTGTCACACTCGTTGATCTTGAAATCATTTGCCAACATTACATTGTCAAATTTCAAGTGCCATTGTAACGGCACTTGTTTCAAACCATATAGAGACTTCACGAGTTTGCATACCTCGCCTCTTCGACCATGTACAACAAACCCTTCGGTTGCTATATATATACCTCATCCTCGAGGTCACCATTCAAAACGCAGTCTTAACGTCCATTTGATGAATCTCAAGATTGTGCAAAGCAAGAATTGCGGAAGCACCCTAATAGACGTAATCATCGTCATGGTGAATAGGTATCAAGAAATCGCATTCTCTTTGTTTAAACCCTTCGACAACCAAACGGGCCTTATACTTTTCAATTGATCCATCATCTTGTACTTTCTTTTAAGGATCCACTTGCATCATAAGGGCTTACAACCTTCTCGCAAATCAACCAAGACCCAAGTGTGGTTTTGCGAATGGAATCAATCTCGCTTTGAGCGACCTCTCGCGAGCATTCCGTCCGCCAAGCATAGCTACTTTGATCGAAGTTGGTTCTTCGTCAACATGAACGCAATATAGTCGGGACCAAAATCCTTTGGCGCTCGACTTCTCGCCTCGTCTCGGTTCCGACCCCTCTGGATCAGACCTCGATCGCTTATGAGATATCGGTTCTTCCTCCAAAGGTTTAGAACTCGAAGCTTCACCATCAGCTCTATTGCTAGAGCTAGCTTCACTTTTATCCTTGTCTTTACAGGGATAAACACTTTCAAAGAATATAGCATTCCTTGATTCAATCGTCGTCCCCACATCATATCGGTACCTCGACCGTGGATCGAAACGATAGCGCTATTGCTCATTGATGCATACCCAATAAAGATACAATCGATCGTTTTAGGTCCAATTGTAACTTGTTTAGGAAGAGCACCTCAACCTTCGCCAAACATCCCCACACTTTGAGATATTTGTACGATGGCTTTCTTCCTTTCCACAACTCGTAGGAGTGACATCCTTACTCTTGATGGAATTTTGTTCAAGATGTAGTTGGGTCGTCAAAATTTTCCCCACAAGTTCTGGGCAACCACGAACTAATCAATAAAGCATTCATCATCTCCTTAAGTGTTCGATTTTACGTTCAAGAACGCCATAGATTGAGGTGAATAAGGAGCTATCGTTTGATGTATTATACCACTTTCGTTGATAATGCCTCAAACGAGCTACATATTCTCCCTCTATCACTGAGCGGATCTTAATTCGACGACTTAGTTGATTCTCGGCTTCGTTCTTCAAGTTTTAAAAGCTTCAATAGCCTCGTCTTTACTTCTTAGAAGGTAAATATAACAATATCTTTGCGGTCATCAATAAACGTGATGAAGTACTTTTACCACCTCTAGTTTGTACAAACTTTAAATCGCACACATCGGTGTGAATAAGTTCTAGAGCTTAGTGTCTGTTCTACCGAATGAAACGGTAACTTAGCCATTTCGCTTCCACACAAACCTCACATTTCGTTTGTTTCTTAACTTCATTTAACTTTAGTAAATCTAAATTTACTAATCTTTTTATTGCATTTAGATTAACATGTCCTAATCTACAATGCCATAAATCAGAGCACTCAGTCAAGTAAGAGGAAGTAGATGCATTTTCATTCATCATAATTTTGGGTACACGGCGCACAACCATTACATTTAGTTTGAAAAGACCCCCGGTGAGATAACCCCTACCAATGAACTTCCCAAACTTAGTCAAAACAAACTTGTCCGACTCAAAAACTAGTATAAACCCTTGTTAACTAGAATCGAGCCCGATACTAAATTCTTGCGAATATGCGGGACATGCAAAGACATCCTTCAACGTGATCTCTACGCGGACGACATCTTGAGTACCACATCACCAACTCCGCCACCTCGGACGAAGCTTGGTTCCCATGTTGAGCTTCCTCCTCAACAGCCTTGTAGGTGGAGAACGATCTTTTCGGCGCAGACGCGTGCGCGATCGTGCGATGTCGACGAACCATCCACCTTGATTCTCGACGTGGTCGACTTTTCGATCACCACAGCAGCCCAAGTCATCCTTGTCCCATTTGTCAAGTCCTTCTCGACAACGTTGGTAACTTGCTTAGCCTTCTTCTTCTTCAGTCGACGACGGTCCTTACTCGTGTGGCCATGCTTGCCACAATTGTATCAGCCCTCACAAACTTACGGGCAACCACCTTCCTTCGCTTTTCTTTGACATTCGACGAACACGTTTGTTGGAGGACCGCCTCTCCAACAGTTGGCTCTAGCATCGATCAAGCCTTTCGCTTTTAAGTCTCGCTTCTTCACGCCGGACTCGATCGCGGTTTGACGATCAAGTCTTCAAGTGTCATATCATTTCGCTTGGCTTAAGGTAGACCTTCAAGTCTCTCCACCGGGTAGCTTCTCAATCATCGTAGCGACGACAAAGCCGTCCGAAACAAGATGCCCTTCTTGAATCTCGTGTACAATGAGTTGAAACTCTTGCACTTGGTCCATGATCGGTCGAGAATCGACCATCTTGTAGTCCAAATATTTGGCTACAATAAACTTCTTCGCACTGCATCATCACTATGGTACTTTTTTTCAGCGATCCCACATACATTTGGATGTCGTTACAACAACATAAACACTATACAAACTATCTTCTAAACTACCAAGTATAAAGTTTTTACAAAGATAGTCGCCAGTGCGCCAGTTGTCATATGCTGCTCGGACGTGAAAGTCCGTCACTTCACGGAACGGCGGGCTCATCTTCCACCAAGAAGTTGGCGAAGCCCAACGTCGTGAGGTAGAATAACATCTTCTGTTGCCATCTCTTGAAGTCGGATCCTCCAAACTTGGCGGCTTCTCGGCGGGCGCATCATCCTGCGGTATGAACAGCGCCGAGATCGATCCAAAATCGGATCCACCAAAGACCACTGGTGTCTTTGAAACATGGAACTCGAATGAGAACCACCAGGTGTTAGATCCCATGGATCCAACAATGACCCATCGAAAAGTGCGATCGTCGAACCACCGGAACCACTAAAAGTGGAACCAATTGTTAAACCACTAAAGTGGAACCAACATCGACCAAAGGGCCCAATGGTTGATCCGAAGGCATCGAACCAAACATGACCAAGCCATAGTGCGTAATGGCAAAGAAGCAGAGGAGTGGTGGTAAGCGAGTCGAGTGGTCGGAACGTCGACATCTCCAAGCAAAGGTTTATAGTTTCGAAAGTTTTAAGTCAATTTTAATGTCTAACTCCTTGGCAAGTGTTATCTCGTCTTGCGATTGTTGGAAAAGTGTGTACAGAACAGTACAACTTGTCGGGCGTATTACAACTTAAAACAGAATGTAGAAGAAGGAGATCAAAACTAACAATGAACTAGTACATAATTGAAACAAAAATGAAACAGAACAGTAAACTTATGCCGAGTCGAGGAGGCCTCTTTCGCAAGACGAGATACGCCCCGGTAGTGCTCTCGGTTACGGCGTATCGTCCCAAAGATGAAACGGCGTCTCGTGGGTGGTGGCACCGCATGACCAACGAGCTCCGTGAACCTGGATGGAGGCGCGGCGAGCTGGACACAAAATATGTACGCACGAAGTGCTCTTAGGTATCTTTGGAATGCTTTTGCAAGTAGGTGACTAATCTTTGGGAGACATGTCCTATTTATAGGCATCGCCCCTCATGGGAGCATCTTGAGTCAACACCCGCATTGATGTCGGGTGTTACGGAGTTATGTCCCCATTGAGTGCGAGAGGGTTACTGGCGGTTTCGGAGACAACGTGCCCACGCTTCCGCAGAGCCTTCATGTCGAACGTTGCAAGCGATAGCCACGAATAACGGACAATGCGTGCGCCCGGGTTCATTGGACGATCCGGACGTGTCTTCAATGCACAAGCAGCCCAATGGATTGGGCCACACGATTTGGGCCTCGCATCAACTCCATCGCACGCCAGCCCAACCGGTTGGGCACACGAGTTAGGCCCCTGACCAACTTCATCTTTACCGATCAAACATTGATCCAAAATATAGGCAATGGGCCACGGAACCAGCCCACCGAATGCGCCCAAAGACCACCCAGACCAATTGCCAAGATCCACGATCCACGGACCACGGACCACGGAGCCGAACAGAGCGAGCCGAGTCGGGCCGGACCGCCGCGGGCGATAAGTAGCGGGCCCGGCATCGGTGGGCGGCGGCGGCGGGTGGGCTTTCCACCCATCACATGCATATAATTATACTAAGTGTTCAATGAACCACTTATATATACAATTAATGAAGGTACATTAATCAATGTGGGATAAGGATTAATTAATCCATGTTTATCCCTTAATCACATAACTCCATGTTTAAGTGACCAACTTTGATCCATTATTTTCACTCACCGCAAATCGGTTTGAGAATGTGAATACACCACGCGATCATCTACTCGAACGTAGATCGATCCTTGCCGCTTAATTTCACAAAATTAAACGTTACGTCACTCAAAATCTTGGTCAAAGTAATTTTCCAAGAATCAATTATATATAAAATATATATATATATATATATATGCACGCGATTTCAACAAGTTCCACCTCTCACTTCTCATAATCTTCAATTTGTTTGTGTATCGATTTTGAGCTTTTCAAATTGAAATTGATTACATAGGAGGACAAATCCAACTAACTGGCTTTAAAGGCCTTCAATTAATTTAGAATTTAAATATTATTGGAAGAATTTCTAAATCTCAATTCAAAACTCATGAAAAATGGAGAGGAGCAAATTTAATTACTTGAAATCAGAAAATTGAGATGTTACTAAAACACTTTAAAAGTTGAATCTATAAGATCCAAGTTTAGGATTTAAATTGCAATAATTATATCTAATTTGTACAAGCAAAGTTTAGTACATAAACCTAAATATACATTTATTCAACTCATGCTCTGTGAAGGTGATTATTTGAAGTGTTTAGAGTTGGGCATGATTAATGTTATAGTAGATCTCCGGCTCAAATGCATATATATGCGTGTTTATATATCTATTAACGGCCAACAAGACTATGATACGTGTATTCAGAGCTAAAAGAAATGTGATCCAACGATGAGATCAACATTCAACATTAGTGGAATTAATATTGCAATTATTGATGAATCCTCATAAAAATGTGCGGAATATCGACCATTACATAAATATCAACATGTCTGCGGCGAATAATCATATAATAAAATATATATCAAGCCACATCAACAACTATTTTGCAATCTGAACCCGCCGGCGCCGGTCCTCCTCCCTTCCTCCATCAACGCCGCCCTCGCCGACGTAATCCCGCCGCTCCTGACGGCCGCGTCGAACACCGTGGAATCGATCCAATCCTTGAGGAAATCCTCCTGTCCCCACATGTCCGGTATCCAGACCCTACCCGCCACCTCCCCCCGGTGCCTCTTCAGCCTCTCCCGCCCGCTCTCCGCCGCCTCAGCGATCGACGCACGATGGCTCCGCTTCTCATGCCCTAGTTTCGATTCAGCTCCTTCGTTCGCCAGCTTCGATGCAATCTGCTTCTCCATTTCAGATCAAGCTAGGTACTCTCTGTCTCGCTAATTCTGTGTGTACATATAGTGCGTGTATGTATATATATAATATAGGTTCGTGTGGAAGATTAGGGTTAAGAGAGAAGAAAATGAATGTTGGGATAGACGTGAGCAGAAAGTGTTGAGGAATTGAATGGTAGGCGACAAGTCTACGTGTACGTTTCGAGATTCCAATTTGTGTGGTATCGATTTCTGCCAAAAAAAAAGAGAGGCTATGGATTTCCAAATCATATCTTTCCATACAAAACCTTTCTTCCTTGGATTTCCATTTCTGAGGCTGGCGTTCGTCTCTTGAGATTATTATACGCGCAAGTGGTGGTTCCACTGCATCCACAACTTGCCGGTTTCATTATACACAGTACACACACACTGTCTCGCCAACAAACTTAAGTTTTGATAGGATACTACTTCAAATTCACACACAAACATATGTATATATACACATATTTCTTTTCGACACCATTATTTAAGCTAGTATTTGTTGTATGAAGTGTTATGACCCATTTGTTTCAGGCTTATTAAAGAACTAAATACAGGACTAGACCAAATGTAATGGGACATCTCTCAAAAGAATATAAACCAAATTTAATGAGACCGAGGAAGGAGGAAGTACATGTTAGTAAAAGTTGTATGCATATATAGGTGTACTTTTAACAAAATTATAAAGCAATACTGCATGCCATATATAGTGCAATTTATTATGTAGCTTATGCATGTATATTTGAGGACATAGAAGGGAAAGAGACGTTGATATTTGAGGGAATAAAAAAGAAAAGAAAAGTGTATTTGTTGCAGCCAATCAAATCAATCTTTAATGTGAAGATGGGGACTTGCTTGGAAGCAAGTTTGATGAGATATTTTCTGTCTGCTATGCCATCGCCTTCAATAATTTTCGCATCATACTTTAATGATTTTTCACGGTGGGTTTCTTTTTATTTATATATTATGAATGAGTGGACTCTGGAAAGGTGATTTAAGAATACAGAAAAGAAATTGGCACCGACATGATTTTGTGGCCACGATTTCCAAAGTTCATTCCACCAACTCCTTTGTACAGCTACCTATCTAGTTATTCTAAATTCTATATTGTCAAATATTATATTATTATCTATAACGAGTGTTAATTTTCTTGGAAAGACCTACTTAAATCGAAGAAACTTGTTAATTGAAAACAAGATCTTAGTGAAACAAAACAAATGTCGAAACACTTAGTCAACCGGAATTTTAAAATTCAGCGATTTACTAAGACCAACACAAACCCGCAGTCATGCTATCTTTGCTACAAGTCTTGTATTAAACCCTACGTTCCTACGTGATAACCCGCAAACCACATTGCATCAGTGAAACCACACTGAAAACCAAGTGTGATGTTTCAAACCCATAGAGGCGTTTGGTGGGATTCAACCGCGACCTTCGACCACGCGAACCCACCTTAACCATCGGTTATCCCTAAATTATACTTGAAAGTTATAAAAGTGGGGCTAGCAGTTTCAAAGAAGTAAACTAAATAGCTTGTATATAATATGAAAAAAAAATCTGATTTTATTTGACAGGATGTGCAATTAATAAGCTGAAAATGAATGAAAACCAAAATCCTATCCTATACAAATGCATATAGCAGAATTATGAGTAAGCAATTAAGCTCTTGGATAGCGAGACCGTCCTTTCTTCCTCAAGAACTCAGGTATCTGCACAGCGCCGCCTTCCAGAAACGATGACGGCCGCCTGTTTGAATCTGCTTGTCCAACCAGATTTGCCTGCAGCCATCATTTCATAGCCACATATGCATTGCTCAATAAAGGTATATGTAATTCATCTTGTTTGTGGTAGATATATATGTATATATATACCTGGTGACTCCTCCCATCACCTTCTTCTTGACATTTAAAACCAGTGGCTATCAAAGTTATGCTCACCTGAAACATCACCATTCCAAATTTATCAAATCTCAACCATGTTATGCATTGAAACAACCTCTCTACCGTCACCATCTTAATCATCCAGATCATAATGTAAATTTTCTCTCTTATATACAAAAGAAGAAAAGGGGTGTGTGGGGTTCCTACGCCAGGTATGAAGATAGGAGGTGACCGTTGCTTGGAGGGAGTTGGTGCCGATTTAGAGCTGACTAGCTGGCTCCAAGGCAACTTGATCAGACTTAGGGTTGGGGTGGCATCAATGTGTGGGTGCAGAAGTTACGTCCTTAGAGGAAACTCAATCAGCTAATGATGTCCAAAATGTAGAATACTTTTAGTATTTCATTGATTTGGCAGCAAAATGATGGTTGCAGAGAGAATATGATACAAAATGAAATGACATGAACCTGAATATCAGATTTGGTATTTTAGCACTATGGTCATAACAGTCTCCAAGTGTAGTACACCTCCTCCCATTTAGTGTCCCATTTTTTTGGGCATGGATATTTAGGAGAAGCGTATAAAGTAGTTTAATGGATAAAAAGTAGATATGACTCACCTTTTGAAGAAATAATTATTTCTTAAAATGAAATGAGACATTTATAATGGGACAGCCAAAAAAAGAAAATGAGACATTTTGAATGGAACGGAGAGTATGTTTTTCATCTAATTATAAGGACAAAACTGTAGGTAGTCTAATATAGATTAAAAGAATATCAAGAGATGTGATAGTGATAAACTTAAGAGCGATCCTGGCAATCTGGAAACATCTAAAATAAGATTTTATCCTTCTCTCAAGAAAAAGCAGAAGAGTGACTTGAGTAGATAAAGAAACAGTCCTAAATGCTAAATGGTTATGCGGGGACAATGATTAGGATCATTTATGTTTACTTATATATTCACATAAAAGCAAGGAAATATTCCCAAGAGAAGATGCTACTAACTAAAGAATAACTATTATATAACTATGTAGATTTATTTACTAGCTCTTCTTTGCTGATGAAATCAGTTGAAGCTTTTGGAAAACAATGGAGCATCGAGTTCACTTTTACTTTATAATCAAATAATCTTAATCATTCGTCGAGATATGGGTAGAGGATAAGTCTTATCATATTGAATAGATGAACTCACTTGACCACTTATAGATGGATCTACTACAGCACCGAAAATTAAGTTGGCACTTGGATCCACAAGATCATATATGACCTCTGCGGCAGCATTTACCTGCCAATTTGCATTGCAAAAGATGTAGTGGTTAGTAAGTCCACAACAAGGACAAAATGAATCGTGTAAGATGCAGAATAGCAAAACTAGGAATATACTTCCCATATCTAACTATAAAACACCTATGGTACAAACATAGTCAAATAATTTGGCTCACAAATTTCGTACAATAAATTTCTTAATAGTTTGCTAACAGCATTGAAACATAATTCTCTTGCCCTCAAAATAAAGTGTGCAGTGGATTTACGAAGTGGAGTGCCTCAGAAGCTAAGTCACTGGTGACAGTAGCAGGGTCTGGCTAGTATTAACGAGTTTCCAATGATATATATAGATAATATATTTTTGTTACCTAACATGCGTCACTAGTCAATAGTTTATAATTAGTGTCAAGACTGACATAAATGGACAGAGGATACATGCAAGAACTTATTGAACAACAAGTAACAGGAATAAATGTGTGATGTAAAGAAGATTATCTATGAAGAGAGATCCGAGGCCCACCTCAAACAATGTTAGATCATTGCCACCGGTTATGTTCCACACGATTCCAGTTGCTCTCTCAATACCAATATCTAGTAAAGGAGATTGAATGGCATTTAGTGCAGCATCTCTAGCCCTGGTTTTCCTGAATTGCAGCAAGAAGATAATATCAAGCTAAATCTCCAAAATACAACTGGTCTATCACATGGCAGAAAGTCACAAAATGTGAGAGATAATGGTTTGGATTTTAATCTGGCAAGATTCACCTTACACAGTTCATCTGCTCCGGTTAACTGTGGGACAAGAATATTTGAGATGATTCAGGAAAACAGAGAAACAAATGGAGCACTTTTTACCCCTTGTTAATTTGTTCTAAAATTGCAAGCATATCACTCTGACAATATTATAAGGAGGGAACCAAAACACACACACACACACAACAGACACAAAATACATACTAAATGTCTGATTGGCAGCTATTTAAGCATGAACCTCAAACTGCATAATTTCCTCCTCCCAAAAGTGAAGAAAGAAAACAATGAAAAGAGAACCAACAGAAATTTGCTCAGGCTCGAATTCAATAATTTCTAATGGTAAGTGTATCTTTTCATGAACTCTACAAATATCTGATCTTCATCATCATATATCACATGTATGTTCGACTTTCACGCAAATATGAACATCATTGCCCTATCCGTAACTATTGGAGCTCAGATAATCATGAGAAAATATAATTCCTCTGGAAAATTTTCCTTGTGACCGGTTCTAGATTTCAGAAGAGTTGGATGGGTACTGCAACATCATCTGCAACCATAGCCGTAACTTTGAAATGTGTAGAAAACTATTAATATGCTAAAGAAGTTTCTATAACATGTTCAGAAAAGAAGCCTTTGTAAACTATTCCAGCAAGTAGTCCTTTTTAGCAGCACCATTCTCCATCTCAGTGGTATTGCTAAAGTGGCACCCATGGGTTTTTCTGAAATCCAATGTGTGCTACGGATATATCATATATCTTGTTTGGTATTTGTGTTTAACAACTATGTACTATAGTCGTATTCAACATGAAGAGATGGATGCAGGACTTTGAAAAGGAATCTATTGGTAAAATGTAACCAAAACAATTCTACACTGAGTTAGAAATGTAAAAAGATATAGCAACAAAGAAACACAAAAGCCATGAACCACAGAAACAATACAAACAACCACATAAACAAGATGGCTTTGGAAAATAATGCCAAAAAGAAAGAAAGGTAAACAGGGGCAGAGGACATTAACCTTGCATGACTATGCAGAACTATTGAAATTTCAGTAAGCAACATTATTACCATGAAAGACCAAATAGCTTTTTGGTGTTACCTGTAGCAGTTCCAATTCCCATTAATGAAGAACCAGCACTAGCCATAATAGCTCTCACATCTGCAAAATCTACATTTACTAACCCTGGAATCTGCAAGAAAAGCAAGTTTATTTAAATCTAATATTCTTTCTTGAGAATGGAAAGACAATTAGTAAGTCACAATGTCACATAAAGAACAATTTAATAAGTTCCAGAACCGGAAAATTTACAAAGCAAAGCACATATTATCATGTGCAAGCTAGCCCATGTAATCATTCAGGTGTGTGAGCCACCAACAAAATTCACTTAGCAGATGCATGGCTATAAACTCATATCGTCATTCTTGTATGTATTCCATCAAATCAGCCATACCGTGATTATATCTGAGATACCGCGAACGCCTTGTCGAAGAATATCATCAGCAAGATTGAATGCATCTGTTACTGGCGTGGATGGAGAAACAGCAGTCAGCAATTTATCATTTGGAATGATAATTAAGGTATCAACGTTTTCTCTTAAAGCTGCGATTCCTTCTTGGGCTTGAACAACTCTTCTTCGTCCTTCAAAAGAGAATGGAGTGGTAACTATACCAACAGTCAAAATGCCCATAGATTTTGCAATTCCAGCAATTACAGGAGCTCCCCCAGTGCCTGTTCCCCCACCCATTCCAGCCTGCAAGTATTAGAAGACTAGTGAAGGCCTGAACAAAAACAAGGAGAAACATGGCACACAAAGATTAAAAGTTTGCAAGGTAATGTCAATAGAGGTAGATGTCACTTTTCCTTCAATTAATTCCAAATTTCCAATCATCATAGGCTTGAAACTCACAGAAAATAATAGTGTTTCAAACAATTCTTAAACAGTATAGTCCATCAATCCAGATAATGTAAGAGAATTAACTAAATCTAGTTTCTAAGATTTTGTTATTGATTTGTATTAATCGATGGATAAGGAAAAAGTTAAGATTTATGTGGGCAGTGGATTCCATTCTGATTATGTTTACACCATACATAATAAAATTGCTATTAAAAAAACTTTGAACTTCATTTTCCAACAGGGTGAAAGAAATAATCCATAATAGTATCCTAACAATAAAGTTTAAATTGACAATCCTTCTAGAATTTGATCTCAGGAATTTCTTCAAATTTTCACTTTGAAAACACAGCAATGATAGAAGCATCTCAGTTGACTTAGTGCGCATCGAAGTTGATCATTTAGCTCAATTTGGAACTCTTCTTATTTGCACATAGATACAGTAACCATTAACATCGGCATTAGCCCTGAACAATCATGATAAGACTGCGATTATCCACATAGACTAGAACAACATTAAGGAAACATATTTGGGGAAAAAAGACAGACTAACTTACAGTCACAAAGACCATGTCTGCTCCACTAACCGCCTCCTCTATTGCTGCTTTGCTTTCATTAGCAGCACTCATACCAACTTCTGGGTTCCCACCAGCACCAAGTCCTCGAGTGAGCTCTCCACCAATCTGCAGGCGATGCTGGGGAAAGATGGGTGACATCTTCATTGCTTGGATGTCAGTGTTAACTATCCAGAACTCGACCCCCTTCATTGCACTCTCTATCATACGGTTAACTGCATTGGATCCACCACCTCCAACGCCAATAACCTTGATCTTGGCTTCACTATAATTTTTCAAAGTAGATAGGTCTCTCACGCTCTCAGTAACATTTCCACTTGAAGTATCCTGTCTTGGGTTGATCATGGTAGTGCTAGTCTCACCTCTAAGCATCGAGATCTCAGGATGTAGGTTCAGAAACGAGTCCTTGCTTTGAAATTGGTTCACATTATGGGAATTGGCCGAACATTTCAACTGTGGGAGACCTAAACCACATTTTGAGTTGCACCCAAAGCATGTTCCTTTCTTCAACAATTTTCAAGGGAAATTCTCCTCCAAGAACATTCAATACCCGACCCGCCTGCCAGCATCCGGAGGCGTGAAATAAGGGAAGTGCATGTAGCCATTGATGAAATTACCAAACTCCAACTTGCTTTATCTGATTACAGCACCTACAGATGCAGCTACACCTTAATTTCAGCCTTTCTTTCTATTTCTCAATTCATGTGCAGAATCAGAGATAATGCCCGAGGCCAAAGGTCTCGGGTTCGAGTCCACCGTGACGCAGCCTTTAAAATTTCTGTATTAAATTACCAAAAAAAAAAAAAAAAAGAATGCGACTGTATAAAGCATTTAATGCCAAAAAAATAACTGAAAAGAGCTCTCTTAAAACCCAAATAAAAAAGTGAAATCAATACCCTAAGTTAACAACTTAATTTGGGAAAGGGAAACAAACAACTGCAAAATCACTAATTCCAGCAATAGCATTCGAATTCAATAGGAACAGAAAAAATGAAACTAGAGCTAAATCCTTGCAGTTCACCTGAAAACACGATGTTTCTTCTATGAAAGGAGGGAAATTGTGTGATGGGTTTCTTCTTTATGTATTTTCCTTCCACTGTCAGATTAGTAGGCAAAAGCAAACCTGCATTGAGTAGTTGTCACCAAGAAATTAGTCAAACGAGCAGAAAATAAAATTGGAGAGAGAGAGAGAGACTGATTGGCGCCGTCAAATTGTTGTTGGAAATGCAGGCTACAACAGAGATGGGGGTAGTGTGCGTTGAGCATTAAATTAGAAAACGAGAGAAAAATACGAAAAATCTCAACAAACCATCTATTTAAGCAAAGTGTCAACCCACCATTTTCATTTATTTTCAGCAAAAAGAAAAGGAAAAAGCATTTATATTTTATCTTTTTGGCTTTATCTTTGGAAGGAGTACCCTTATCAGTTATCACCGGAGGTTTTGGTTGATTGGTTGCCTACTGATTTTCTTTTCTTGACTAATTCCCATTCGTACAACATTCTTTTCTTGCCTGACTTTATTTTATTACATATAAATCATTTTTATTATTGTTACATATTTATAAAACAATAAACTAGTACAATGTTTTGTACACTTTTTAGTAGTTTTAACATATCTTTTATCTTAAATTATTCATTTATTTTTTTAATAGATCATATTATACTTTTAAGGCTTATTATTAGGTGTAATCTCGAACTTTAACACTATGATGATTTTGAACTCAAATTTTAAAAATTAGTATTAAGATAACTCGAATTTAGCTTCGATATTCACTTGACAGCCCGGATCGAATTTCCGACAATAAAGCTGATGTGAACGTGCGAGAGCCGGATATGGCACAATTAAATAAATAAGATTTATATAATTATGAAAATAAAAATAAAATAAAAATCCACCTTTCCATCTCTCACCTCAAGGGTGAGTCGGTGAGTATATCGAAAAATTTCGTCAATGTATATCATACCGAAAATTCAGCATAAATTTTTTCATACCGAAATCGTATACCAAAGTGTTCAAGATACGAAAATCGGTATATCAAAATTATGATATAAAAATTTTCATACCGATTTTACAAGATCTGCATCAAATTCAAGATACCGAGAAAATTTCGATATCTTGTTTCATGCCTAAATTACTGAAATTTTAAGGTATACCAATTCTAACATGTCATTCTCATTTTTAAAATGGATTATAAAGTCATAAAACATGTAAATAGAAAATATTTTATAAAATACTCAGTCTAAATATTTTTGAGATTCATTAATTTATATTTTTTTAAATTTATTATTTCTTTTACATATTACATCTTGCAACTTATGTGAGGTCATAATTTGACTATAAATATAACTATGTATTATTAATTTATTTGGACATTTGCTGAAAAAAATTATTTAAAAATGATTAAAATGTTGTCACACTTAATTATTATTTTTAACTAGTTTGATATTAGCTTTATTTGTATTGAAAATAACATAATTATATTTTTCACTCCAAATATATCATTTTTAAAAATTATTTCTATACAATATATAAATTGAATATTTTATTTAATATCATTCGATTATATTTATCCTATTTAGTTACTTGTTAAAATTTATTTATGAGTATGTTTATCTCATGGTTGATTACTTACATAATATAGATGTAACAATAGAAAACATGAAGCATGAGTATTTCTCTTTTTTTTGTCACTTTAATACAGAAATTTTAAAAGCCGCGTCACGGTGGACTCGAACCCAAGACCTTTGGCCTCGGGCATTAACCACTCTACCATACATTTCTATTATGTAATAACAATATAGACCATACATTATCATTCAAATATATTACTCAATGCATTTACATTTCAAAGTATATTTGTGGATTATAATTATCTTATCATAGAAAATTATATTTTCCAACTCGATATTTCATTGCATAAACTATTATAATCATATTTTTTTATTTATATATAATTAATTATTATAAACTATATTGATACTTCAATATCATGAAAATATATATTAAGGTTTGATTAAAATAAAAAATAAATATATAGTTATTAAAAATTGAAATATTTTTCATTATGTACTGATAAAATAGACCATACAATGTATGAATTGGATATTACATTTCAATATTGTTTGATTATATTTACCCCATTCCTTTCTTTCCAAAGACTACTTATAAATTATAATTACTCTTATATCATTGTAAATTAGTTATATAAGTTAGATGTAACTCATACTTGTATATTTAATTTTATAACTATTGATATTCTAGTTACAGAAATAACTTAATATATCAAGTAATTATTTTTTACTTTAACAAATCGATCTCATTAACATTAATTGTTATTTTTGTAATTTTAACCATAATATACATGAAAGTATATATTAAGATTTGATTAAGATAAAAAAATACATATATAGTTATCAAAAAAATGTAAAACATAAGTATTTTTCATTATATACTAATAATATAGACTATCCTATAAATTGAATACGCTATATAAAATCTATTTAAAATTATAATTTTTTATCTCATAATAAATTAGAAATATTACATTAACTTAGTTTATGGATATGATTTTTATTAAGTATATTCTTTTTTTAATTATCAATAATCATATGTTTCATAATTTATCATTATTTTTTTAATTGAATAAATATATATTTTTTAAAATTACTAATTATATATAATAAAATAAATATATATCTAGGTACGACATACCGATATCGTGTTATATATCAGAATATTCGGTATATCGGTTTTTCGGTATATACTACGGTACAGGTATACACCGAGGTATCGATATTTACCGATATATCGGTATAAAATAAAAAATTCGGTATATACCACGATACGATATATATTGATATAGTGCAATATCTAAAAAATAATACCGTACCATACCGAAATTTAATGGTACGGTATCATACGTAGCGAAAATTAATGTTTATAAAAAATTTGATATTTTTCGGTACGATAAGTCCGATACTGATATTTCAATATTTTCCCCCAGCCCTACTCACCTCTCTCCTCTCCGTTCTGTCACCCCTCTTTCTCTCTTAAACATGTAAATTCTTCTTTCTCCCTTCTCGACTCGTCACAATTCTGACGGAAAATCGAAGCTTAATCATCACTACCGCTACCGGAGAGGATCGAGTGCGCGAGGGAGAGGCAAGGGACTCACTGTTGGGTTGGATGGACGAGAGTGGAGATCGCATACCTCGCGGAAGGCGGTGGAGAGGTTGAGTTCGGATCGGTGGGTTTTGCGACGGAGGTGGATTTGAGGGTTTCAGTATTTGGAGGATGGTGGTGGAGTTCAGTTTGAGCTTAGACTTCACTTGCGAGGAAGCTTGAGTTTCTAATTCACTGGATAAAATGATCGAATCTGATTTTTTTCTCTAATTAATTAGCAAATGGTGGCAATCCTCCAAATTAGTATAATAGATTTTCAACCTTTACAAATTAAGCAGTGGTTGAGGAATCAAATTCTCAATTTTGAACTTATTACTATCACTACTTACAGAAATGATTCCCAGATGACGAAGCTGCCGTTGTCGGAGAGGACGGTGGAGAGCTCCGCCGTGATGAGGGCTTCGGAATTAATGTTCAAGATGAGGAAGGCGAAAAAGGGCCGGCGGATTGCATGGCGGGCTCCTCGCGTAGGGGCCGCCGGCTACTTTGAAGTAGATGTTGAGGAGGAGGGTCAGCTTCTTGAATTTGGAGGAGGCGGAGGTTGAGAGAGAATACCCGGGGGCGAGGGGGAGTTTAAGAGGTGGAGATCTGACTTGACAAAATATAATACTCCTTCCGTCTACAAAAAACGTGCATCGATTTTGGTGATACAGGTTTTAAGAAAACTGTAATGAGTATAAAGTAAATATATATAAAAAAGTGTATCATTGAGATAATAAATGAATATATTAATAGATTGTGAGTGTAAAAAGGTGGGTCATTAGTGTTTTTTTATAAATAAGTGGATAAATTGAGGGTAAAAATATAAAGTTGATGTTTCTAAAAAGGAAAGTGCACATTTTTGGTGGACGGGTCGAAAAGGAATTAAATGCACGTTTTTGGTGGACGGGGGAGTAATTTTTTTCTTTTTTAAATTTCAATTAATAATTGTTGCAAATTTGCAGGTAATTTCATTTTCTTTTTAATTATGCCACATCAGACGGTCCACGTCATATTCAGTTTGACAAAAAATTTGATATAGGCTATAAATTGAACATCATAGATTCATAGCTAAGTTTAAGCTGATTTTTTTGTACTTTTTCAAATATGAAGTAAAATGTCATCACAGAAAAGTTCGAGTTAAATAATAATAACTCTTTACTTTTAACATGCAATAAAAAATAATCCGCCTCAAAATATAGTTTAGACACTGAAGTATTGGATTCATCAATCTCAAGAATAGTGAATTTGGTTTATTCTAAGAGAAAATTGAAGGATCAAGAAAGAGTGTGTGATTACGGTGGTGTTTGCTGTGAAGTTCGTCGAAAATTGAAGAAGAAGACGACGATTTATAGTGGAGTTCGCTAGAAATCGGAGAATGAAACGGCGAGATGATGCCATCAACAAAGAATATGCATAATAATTCACCTAAAACATACACATAAACTTGCATATGCATAATAATATATAATCATGCATATTAAAAATATAAACATGCATACGACTAAGCATAAACATGCAAACACAACCCTGCATTCTTCTAAATAGAAATTCAAAGGTCTCCCATTCTCGATATCTCTTTTCATCTCTTCTCAAATATGCACGAACCCTTTCTTGTTGATCATTTACTTTCTTTCTTGTTGTTCATTTGTTTTTTTTTCTAATTATGAAGCTAGAAATAATCAATCTAAAGTAGAAAAGAAATTATGGATAAATCAATTATACATGTATTTTTGCTTTCGATGTCATGTATTTTTTTGTTCAAGCATATATAGTTTTCTACTTTAAAACATGCATGATTCGTTTTTCTGTATTGCATAACAAATCAAATTTTGTATTTTTTTTGTTCAACCTTATGCAGTTTTATTTATAATAATATGCAATTTTGTGTTCAATTGTATGTAGTTTTCTGTTTAATTACATGTATGGTTCGATTTTCTATATCACATAACAAATCAAATTACTAATCTATACTTCATCAGCGAAATCAATGAAAATAAACTTAAACAATCCTAAAAATATCTATCATAAGATCTATGAGACAAATGGATGATTTTGAATACTACATAAAATACTATATGATCTGAATTTTGTGTATGTATATAATTGAATCGAATATTTGTGAATATCGAATCGAATATCATGATTTTGAATTCGTATTCATAAACTAATCAAATCAAAAAATATATTTATATTCGAATCACAAAATTTTGAATTCAAATACCTAATAATCGAATCAAATGTCGAACCGAACTAAAATTATTTGATTCATATATATATCTCTAACTACGCATACCATCATACATCTTCATTGTGTGAGTATTTCTCACAGATACACTGGCGGTTGTTAGGGATGGCAATGGATCTTGGACTCGATCCAGATCTGGTGGTCCAGATCCATTTTTTTAGGATCTGGAGTATAAAAAATTTGGAATCGATGGATTTGGACCCTATTTTGAAATCTAGGATCCGGATCTGGATTTTAATTTTTGAGATCCAAATCCTATCCAGATCCGGCCCATAGACCCGATTTAATATAATATATATTTTTATTTTAATTTTAATTAAATATTAGTTAACCCTAAATCTAATTCTAGTATTTTCTTTGTTGGTCTTCTTCCAATTCCAAACATTTGCTCCCATCCATTTTACTTGACGGAACTTCTTCCAAAAATCTACTCATCTCTTCTCCGTTTTACTTCGACTTCACCTTTGCATTTTATTTTATTTATTTATGATTTAATAAAAAAATTGGGGTAATACTCTTGATTTTCTAGACCCTAAAGGTTTCAGTTGTTGGAGCAGTAGCAAATCCCCAAATTTGGACCTTGTTTGTATGGGTGATCTGTTTGCAGTTTTCATTTATCTTTTGTAATACAATTTGTTTTTATGTTTCTAATATTGATTTCTGTTTGATTATGAAGACACAAAGTACAATTTCATTTGGAAAAACTCAGAAATGGTGGAGAAATCCCAGCAACCAACCAAACATGGTTGAGATCGAATCAACTAAAGAATTTGTTGAGTATTTGAGGAATGCTATTGATAGATTGATTGTTCTCAACTTTTTCTCTCCTAGTTGTGGAGATGGTAAAGCTTTGCATCCAAAGGTAAAAAATTTGGAGATTTTTGTTTTATTTTATTTTATTTTATTCATTTATGTTTTAATCAAGATTAAATATGAAATTTATTTTTTTCATCTATTTCCAAAGATGTGATTGATTGGGAATGATTACCTTTAGCTACAATAGTTCTGGGAATATATTTGCAGTATAAAGTATATTGAGAAGCAAATCCTTTGTTTTCTTCTTGTGTAAAGTTTTTATAGATTTATGTCACATAGAATAAATACATCTATGTAGTTCTAACTTGTTTGACAACTTCAGTTTAATGACTTGTTTTTTAATGATTGTAAGAACTTTAGATAATTATTATGATATTATTGTGTATTTAGATTATTATTATTATTACTATGGTACAATTATGTTATTGTGAAATTTTGTTAATTTAAGATTTATGTTAGAAAAGAAAATATATGGATTCGGGTCTTGTAATATCACAGGTCAAGCAGACACATCAATCTAGAAGCCTGAAACTAAAGATTTTCTTTTTCGAATTATAATTATATATTACCTCATAATTGTTATGGCTTTTCCAACGGGATAATTAGAGCATGAATTGGAATTTCATTCCAATTAACTAGAATTAGCAACTTGAGCTCATCCTTAGGAATTTCAGTTTAGCAAATTAAGCTCAATTTAAGGATTTAGATAACTATTTAAAAATAGAGTGCCAAATTAGGAAACTCAGTTACGATGGACTAGATCCCCGAAATAAAAATTAATGGTTGATCTTTATATATTAATTCCCGTAATTAGATCCTTAAAATTAATTGAAACTTGGGTAATTACTTGAATCTCAACTTGATAAATATTTTGGAATATGATATATTTTTTAAAATCTATATATATATATATATATATATATATATATATATAGAGTGAGGTTCAAATAAGAACCAATTTAACGTGAGAACTAAGAACTACGAAAATTCTTTACTGAACAAAATGAATATGCTATGAAAGTTAATGAATTCAAAATTCAAAATTTTAACGAGGTTAGAATCCCATGAGGCGAAAATTCTATTTTTTTATTCATTAACTGCAACGTATTCATTAACTTTCATAGCATATTCATTTCTCATGTTCTCACAATAAAATGGTTCTCATATATATATATATATATATATAGGGATTGGATCCAGTGAGAACTCATCTTTTTTGAGAACTTGAGAACCATGCATAAGACGTTGAAGATAATGCACAAAAGCAAGATAAAGTTGTGCATAACGAAAACTTTCTAAAATTATTGCACAACAAAATAATTTTAGAAAGTTTTCGTTATGCACAACTTTATATCGCTTTGTGCATCATCTTCAACGTCTTATCATGGTTCGCAGAGTTCGCAAAGATGATGAGTTCTATTTGATCCATTTCATATATATATATATATATATATAGGATGGATCAAATGAGAACCAATATATATTTGAGAACTGAGAACCATTTATAACCGTAGATCTTGATGAATCGTATGGTCTGTATTAATACAATTATATGTGTTTTTTATTGTTTGTTATTCACGTAGAGGACATTTATGTAATATACCCATTGCAGTTTAATTTTAGTATCCCTACAAACTAGGAAATTATGTAGTTATTTTCGGTAGGTATTTATTTTACCATATCAGTTATTCGATTTGTTTGTGAATATCTGATTCATTATTACATTTTCATATCTATCTAATAATTAGTGTTTACGTTTTTATGTTTATTGGTTTCGTTTCCATGGAGTTTGAAGCTAATGCTAAACATCTGTTATTATATCTGGACGAATTACAATGATGATATGCATAATATAATGCATGTTATTCATTGTTGTGTTACATATATATATATATATATATATATATATATATATATATATATATATAGGGGTTGGATCCGGTGAGAACTCATCTTTTTGAGAACTTGAGAACCATGATAAAGCGTTGAAGATGATGCACAAAACAAGATAAAGTTGTGATAACGAAAACTTTCTAAAATTGTTGAACAACAAAATAATTTTAGAAAGTTTTCGTTATGCACAAGTTTATACCGCTTTATGCATCATCTTCAACGTCTTATGCATGGTTCGCAGAGTTCGCAAAAGATGTGGTTCTCATTTGATCCACTCTATATATATATATATATATATATATATATATGATAGATCATATAGTACCCAAGCCCTAGATAGTATGTAATACTCAATCTCATCCATTCATCTCATAAATCCTATGGTTGAGATTTTTCGGACTTTTAAGCTTAATTTCACCGATTTTCGCTTCATTAAGGGTAGATTAGTAATTTGATTTGTTATGTGATTGCGAAAACAAACTATGCATTTAGTTGAACCGAATAATGCATTCAAATGAACAAAAATGCATGTAGTTGAACACAATAATGCATGCGATTGGAAGCTTCGTGTCGGTAGCGGCGTGCTAGCGTGCGCCACCGCTGCGGCCGTGCGCTCGTGCTCACGCGCGCGCCGGCTCAGCGCCTGGTTGGCCCGCATTTTTACGTTTTGTTCAATGCATTGACATGTTTTGATCAATGCACGGACGTCTTTGTTCAATGCATGAACGTGCTTTGTTCAATGCATGTTTGTGTTTTGATGCAACATGCGCTTTATGTTTTATTCAATGCATTGTCATGTTTTGTTCAATGCGGTTTCATGTTTTGTTCAATGCATTTTATGGTTTCGACGTAAAATCTCTCATCATCCTTCTATGTCAATTCCGTCGTCTCTTTCGCCGACACGACGATTCGCCGTGAACCACCGCCATAGCCATCATATTTCTCGATTCTTCAATCATCTATCAAATTTATCTTCTATTTTTTCTCAAAATCCATCAATTTTGTTTTCAAATTTTTTTTCTTCTTTTTCTTTCTTTCAAAATCTATTGTTTGTTGTTGTTTGTTTATATTGTTGATGTTCGCCGGTGCTGCCGCCGTCGTCGTCGGCGTCGTCCGCTGCCGTTGCCGCCGCCGTCGTCTCCGGCGCCGCCCGTTGCCACCAAGGAGGAGGAGAAGAAGGTTGATTTGATTTCTTCCCATTTTGCCCCTTGCGAAAATTAAAAGAAAAGAAAGAAAAGGAGCCGCCATATGTCGACCAGTGCGACCACGTGTTCAAAATGTGTGGTCTAGATTGAGTACTACATACTATCGGGGACAAGACTACGGAACCCAACCCTATATATATATATATATATATATATATATATATATATATATATATATTGTTTTTGTTCATAACCCCATTTTGGTATTTTTTCAAAATATAATATTATCAATGGAATCCGCATGTAAGCGTATAGTTTTTGTTGTATTGTTTTGATCGTCACCCTATTCATTTTTATTGTTCAATGTTATTTTAAATTTTTAACTGGTTAATTTATATTTCAGCGTTAAAAATGATAATAATTGTTATTATAATTCAATTTATGGAATGATATGCGAATATTATAGTAGTAAGATATGCATAAGTTCTTTTGTTCACTTAATAGTGAGTTACACATATATATCGTTTTTGTACGCATATTTTGGTATTCTGTTTCTGTATATTATATCATATTAACAATGGAATCCAAAGGTACGCATATTGTTTTTTTATTATATTGTTTTGATTATCAAACTATTCATTTTTATTGTTCAAGGTTGAGTTAAAATTTGAACTTTGTTAATATATTTTCCAGCGTCAACATCAATGGCATTTTTATTTTATTTCAATGTGTGGAATCGTATGCGAATAATATAGTAGTATGATATGAATATTACTTAATCAAATTATGCATATAAATTTTAATTTTTATGCATAAATATATTACAGAGGAACATGCATACAATGAAAGTTCTGATCGTGTGAATCTCCAAGAGTTGATTTTTCCTTTTTGTGATGAAGTACTGAAGCCCAAAACATATATATATGCACAACGTGCTGCAGTATTATGCATAACTAGATCGTGTATATACGATATGTAATTTATTGAAATAACAAATGCATATACATTAACAATATATGCATAACATAACCTGAACACATTATTATTTATTACATTGATCATTATTCATAATGTAATCTGTTATAATAATAGTTTCCTTTTTGTATGTTGAACACATTATTATTTATTATTCCTGATCACATTGATCGTGTATATACGATATGTAATTTTCCTTTTTGTATGTTGAATGACACAATAATAGTTTTGAATAAATATTTTTATGAGACGTTATTCATAATGTAATACATATATGCACAACGTGTTGTAGGATTATACATAAATATCATCATATTTATGGACAATATGAATTTTAATGCAGACATTTTTATTGTAATATATTTTTTTACATAATTTTTTATATATTCATAAGTTATAACATTTTATTCACATCATTTGTAGCTTTAATATGTTATGGATTTTAATAAAGAAGTGATTTCGCTAGAATCCACCACATATGAATCATTTTCATATATTTTATCGAATGTTGTGTATATTCTTACACGTATAATCATCGTTAATTATCATAAGCTATATGCATAAAGAACACATATTATGTACATATATTCGGTATTATATGTATAACATCATCACTGGCATCTTAGAATAGAATTATATATCTCAACACTCCGGGCTCCATAACTTGCAAGAGATATATAATAAGCTCATTAAAAAGATATAATTAAATAAGATATAATATGATTAAACAAACATGATGTAAACAAGACATATTATAATTTTTTCCTGAAATGTCAAAAAACAGATTTATAAAAATAAAGAAAAATTAACTAATAAAATTTTTATTCACAATGATAGTATAGTTGAACAAATTATTATGTTTTGTTCGAAGTTCAGCATCTCCTCGCGTGTATGTAAATTGAACTTGCTATTTCTGTGTTTGTGTTTGTTGATTACCTGCAACTATATTCAATCAATATCCATACGATGTACACAATATGATTTTGATTAGTATAACTCAAAATGACATATAAATCTGGTTGCAATATAATTAATTTGTTAAGTACTATATAAAAACAAAATTTATAAAAACCTTATGCACATATTTTAAGGACTTATGCACATATATTATGCATATGCACATAGTTAGATGATCTTATGCACATAGTTTTTATATTACTGAGTTGACTTTTACGTTGCATGGCTTAACATTCAAAATCAGTTTGTAAATTAAAAAAAAAGTATTACAACATTTTATGCATAGTATTAAAAGAACATGTATATAATTCATACTAGAATCAGTAAAAAAATGTCAATCTCTACACAATAAACAACACTAAAACATTTGGTGTGGGGACCACTATAAAGCTATCTTAAAAGGTAAAAAATCGATTACATATGCATATTACAGAATAGACGAAGCACATATATAATTTGTTTGTACATATCAATATAACACAATGTCAATTATTCACCATATGGATTTTGCCTTTTGCATTTGATACTACTCTGAAATCACTTATCACTGTTATTGGTTCCAGGGTGTTATGGAGGTAATCACTTATTACTCGAAAGGCTTTCCAATAATTTGTGAACAGTTTCAAAATCCGTGAGCCTAAACCACCTTATGCACAGATTGTAAAAGTCTTATGCACAGATTGTTCATGCCTTATTATAATATGCATAACATCATCACTGGCATCTTAGTATAGAATTCTATATCTCAACACTCCGGCCTCCATAACTTGCATGAGATATATAATAAGCTCATTAAAAATGATATAATTAAATAAGTTATAATATGATTAAACAAACATGCTGTAAACAAGACATATTATATTTACTCTTTTTTATTTAATTATCATAAGCTATTATGATTAAACAAACATGCTGTAAAAATTTATGCTTATGCACAAATATTAATATGATATGCATAACAATATTACTAGCATATTTGTATAGAATTCTTCATGGAAGCATTTAAAAAACTGATGCAACATTGTTTTAATAATCAAAATGCAAGTGTACTAAAATTTCAAAAAAGTAGTACTACCCAATCTTGCATTATATTATACAAACTGTAATTATTCCTTGAAAATAAATCGATAAACATGTTTTGAATGCATTCTTATGCATATAATAAAGTTCGAAATCTTAGTTGTTATTTGGGTTGAACCGTGAACTTTACACAATAAATCGAAACGATGAAAAACTGTAAAAAAGATTGAATAATGTAGTATTCTTCAGATTCCTTGTGAACTGAATAAGTAAATGTTCTCTGTTTTCGAATGAGATTTTTGTGGGAGGCGGTGAAAATTTTTTAGGTTTTAGAGAAAGTGGAAGGTTGCGGTAATTAAAGGTAGAGTTAATGTGAGTAATTAAACCGATTTCCATTGTTCTAAATTTACCATTTTGTCAACTGAATAATCTAATTCGACAATACAGATTACATGAGCGCCGTGCATGATTAATTTCATCAATTAAATGTTAACCATTGGATTAAATGCAATAGATGGTATAGATTAGTTCTTAGTTCCTATCTTAGGGTTGGTTCCTCCTATAACCAACCCCTATATATATATATATATTTATACACGTGCATGTATATATATTTATATGCCTTAAGATTTAATTCCTTGTCTGCATGTATATTAACTATAAGACTTATATGTACACCATTAAATGAATAAGACATATTTTGGGCATACGTGTGTTTGTGTAGAACAAATGTAAAGAATAAAGGATGGAAATTGCGTAAGTGTTAAAATTCAAATTTGCTAAGACATCACACAAGTGATGTCATCTTCCACTAGCCATGATGCGTCTTTAAGCGTATGGTTGTTGAAAATCGTGAATATATATATATTTATTATATATATGGTCAAGTTGCCGAAGCTACTTTGACCAAGATTTTGAGTGACGTAACGTTAATTTTGTGAAATTAAATGGCATAGGATCGATCTACGTTTTGAGTAGATGATCGTGGTGTATTCACATTCTCAAATCCGATTTCCGGTGAGTGAGAAATAGTGGATCAAAATTGGTCACTTTAAACATGGAGTTTTGTGCTTAAGAGGATAAATATGGATTAATTAATCCTTATCCCACATTGATTAATGTACCTTCATTAATTTTCTATATAAGTGGTTCATTGAACACTTAGTATAATTATGTGCACAATTGATGGGTGGAAAGCCCACGCACAAGACAGCGCCGCCGCCGCCCCGCCGCCGCGCCCGGCTCGGCCCGGCTCCGGCTCGGGTCCGGTCCGGTCCGGGTCCGTGGTCCGTGGATCGTGGATCTTGGATCTTGGCAATTGGTCTTTGGGTGGTCTTTGGGCCTGTTCGTGGGCTTGCTTCGTGGGCCTGGTTCCCGGCCCATTGCCCGTATATTTTGGATCAACGTTTGATCGAGCCCAAAGATGGAGTTGGTCCGAGGCCCAACTCGTGCGGCCCAATCCGTTGGGCCTGTTGTGCACTTTAAGAGACGTCCGGATACGTCCAATGAACCTGGACGCACGCGTTGTCCAGATTCGTCGTAACCGTCGGTAACGCTCCGACATGATGGCTCTGCAGGAAACGTGCCCACGTTGTCTCCAGAAACCGCCGCGCACTCAATAGGGGACATAACTCCATAACACCCGACATCAATGCGGGTGTTGACTCAAGATGCTCCCACGAGGGACGACGCCTATAAATAGGACATGTCTCCTCAAAGATAAGCCACCTCTGCAAAAGCATTCTAGCATACCTAAGAGCACTCTGCATTCACATTTGTGTCAAGCTCATCCTCGCTTCCGTCCGGTTGGCGGAGCTCGTTGGTTCTTGGTGCCACCCACGAGGTGCCGTTTATCTTTGGGACGATCGCGTAACCGAGAGCACTACGGGCGTATCTCGTCTCATGAAAGAGGCCTCCTCGACTCGGCATCTAGAATACGGTTTTAGTTTCAATTGTATTTCAATTGCTTTTAAGTTCATTGTTGTTTGATCTCCTACTTCTACATTTCTGTTAAGTTGTAACACGCCCGGCAAGTCTGTACTGTTTTTGTACACGTTTTCCAACAATCGCAAGACGAGATAACACTTGCCAAGGAGTCCAGACATTAAAATTGACTTAAAACTTTCAAAACTAATACCTTTGCTTGGAGATGTCGACCGTATTCGCCACCGACTCGCCTTCCGCCGCCGCCGCCGCCGCCATGGCCTCGCTGCGCCGCCATTCGGCACAATGGCTTCGGTCATGTTTGGTTCGATGCCTTCGGTCACATGGGACCCTTTGGGTCGATTGTTGGTTCCATTTTAGTGGTTCAACAATTGGTTCCACTTTTAGTGGTTCCTTTCGTTCGACGATCGCACTTTTCGCTGGGTCATTGTTGGATCCATGGGATCTAACACCGTGGTTCTCATTCGAGTTCCATGTTCCAAAGACACTTCAAGTGGTGTAGGTGGATCCGGTTTGGGATCGATCTCGGCGCCTGTTCATACCGCGAGGATGATGCCGCCCGCCGAGAAGCCGCCAAAGTTTGGAGGATCCGACTTCAAGAGATGGCAGCAAAAGATGTTGTTCTACCTCACGACGTTGGGCTTCGCCAACTTTTTGGTGGAAGATGAGTCCGCCGTACCGGGGGCTGAAGTGACGGACTTTCACTTCCAAGCAGCATATGACAACTGGTGCACTGGCGACTATCTTTGTAAAAATTTTATACTTGGTAGTCTAGAAGATAGCTTGTATAGTGTTTATGCTGTTGTAACGACATCCAAATGTATGTGGGATGCGCTAGAAAAGAAGTACCGTAGTGATGATGCAGGTACTAAGAAGTTCATTGTAGCCAAATATTTGGACTACAAGATGGTCGATTCCCGACCGATCATGGACCAAGTGCAAGAGTTTCAACTCATTGTACACGAGGTTCAAGCCGAAGGGCACACTGTTTCGGATGACTTTGTCGTCGCTACAGTGATTGAGAAGCTACCCCCTAGGTGGAGAGACTTCAAGGTCTACCTTAAGCACAAGCGAAAGGATATGACACTTGAAGACTTGATCGTCAAACTGCGCATCGAGTCGACGTGAAGAAACAAGATTTAAAAGCGAAGGCGATCGATGCTAAAGCCAACCTATTGGAGAGGCGGTCCCTCCAACAAACGTGTTCGTCCCAATGTCAAAGACAAAGGCAAAGGAAGGTGGTTGCAGTAAATTTGACGGGGATCACATAATTGTGGCAAGTATGGCCACACGAGTAAGGACCGTCGTAAGCCAAAGAAGAAGAAGGCTAAACAAGTTACCAATGTTGTCGAGAAGGACTTGACAAATGGGACAAGGATGACTTGCTGCTGTGGTGACCAAGAAGTCAACCACGCCGAGAATCAAGGTGGATGGTTCATCGACATCGGCGAATCGCACGACGTCTGCGCCGAAAAGATGCGTTTCTCCACCTACAAGCCTGTTGAGGGAGAAAGCTCAACATGGGGAACCAAACTTCGTCCGAGGTTGCCGGAGTTGGTGATGTGGTGCTCAAGATGTCGTCCGGTATTGAGATCACGTTGAAGGATGTCCTGCATGTCCCGGACATCCGCAAGAATTTGGTGTCCGCTCTATTCTAGTTAACAAGGGGATTATACTAGTTTTTGAGTCGGACAAGTTTGTCTTGACTAAGTTTGGGAAGTTCCTTGGTAGGGGTTATCTTACAGGGGGTCTTTTCAAATTGAATGTAATGGTTGTGCGCGTGTACCCAAGATTGCTATTAATGAAAATGCATCTACTCTCTTACTTGATCGAGTGCTCGATTTATGGCATTGTAGATTAGGACATGTTAATCTAAATGCAATAAAAGATTAGTAAATTTAGATTTACTAAAGTTAAATGAAGTTAATACACAAACGAAATGTGAGGTTTGTGTGGAAGCCAAAATAGCTAAGTTACCGCTTCATTCGGTAGAACAGAGCACTAAGCCTCTAGAACTTATTCACACCGATGTGTGTGATTTAAAGTTTGTACAAACTAGAGGTGGTAAAAGTACTTCATCACGTTTATTGATGATCGTACAAGATATTGTTATCTTTACCTTCTAAGAAGTAAAGACGAAAGGCTATTGAAGCTTTTAAAACTTCAAGAACGAAGCCGAGAATCAACTAAGTTGTCAATTAAGATCGCTCAAGTGATAGAGGGGAGAATATATAGCTCCGCTTGAGGCATTATGCAATGAAAGTGGTATAATACATCAAACGATGACCCTTATTCACCTCGCTCTAATGGCGTTCTTGAACGTAAAAATCGAACACTTAAGGAGATGATGAATGCTTTGTTGATTAGTTCGAGGTTGCCCTGAACTTGTGGGGAAGCTTTTGATGACCAACTACATCTCGAATAAAATTCCCGAAGAGTAAGGATGTCACTCCTTACGAGTTGTGGAAAGGAAGAAAGCCATCGTACAAATATCTCAAAGTGTGGGGGTGTTTGGCGAAGGTTGAGGTGCCTCTTCCTAAACAAGTTACAATTGGACCTAAAACAGTCGATTGTATCTTTATTGGGTATGCATCGAACAGCGCTACTATCGTTTCGATCCACGGTCGAGGTACCGGATATGACTGTGGGGACGACGATTGAATCAAGGAATGCTATATTCTTTGAAAGTGTTTATCCCTGTAAAGACAAGGATAAAAGTGAAGCCAGCTCTAGCAATAGAGCTGATGGTGAAGCTTCGAGTTCTAAACCTTTGGAGGAAGAACCGATATCGCATAAGCGATCGAGGTCTGATCCAGAGGGGTCGGAACCGAGACGAGGCAGTAGAGTCAGAACGCCAAAGGATTTTGGTCCTGACTATATTGCGTTCATGTTGGACGAAGAACCAACGTCGATCAAAGTAGCCTATGCTCGGCAGACGGGATGCTCGGCAAGAGGTGCTCAAAGTGAGATTGATTCTATTCGCAAAACCACACTTGGGTCTTTGGTTGATTTGCGAAGGTTGTAAGCCCTTAGGATGCAAATGGATCCTTAAAAGAAAGTACATGGCGGATGGATCAATTGAAAGTATAAGGCCCGTTTGGTTGTCAAAGGGTTTAAACAAAGAGAGGGTACGATATCTTCGATACCTATTCACCGTGACGAGGATTACGTCTATTTGGGTGCTTCTCGCAATTGCCGCTGCGCAATCTTGAGATTCATCAAATGGACGTTAAGATCTGCTTTTGAGCAGTGACCTCTAGGATGAGGTATATATAGAGCAACCCGAAGGTGTGTAGTACCGGTCAAGAGGCAAGGTATGCAAACTCGTGAAGTCTCTATATGGTTTGAAACAAGCGCCGTTGCAATGACACTTGAAATTTGACAATATAATGTCGACAAATGGTTTCAAGATCAACGAGTGTGACAAATGTGTCTACGTTAAGAACACCGATAATGGTTATGTTATAGTGTGTGCGTATGTAGATGACATGTTGATCATGGGTAGCAATACTCAAGTCATTAATGACACAAAGCGCATGTTAAAAGAAATTTTTACATGAAAGACATGGGATTAGGCGATGTGATTCTTGGAATCAAGATTCTAAGAAGATCGACGGAATTATCTTGACACAATCTCACACGTCGAGAAAGTGCTAAAGAAATTCAACGCGTTTGACAGTTTACTTGCTAAGACCCCATCGATCTCAATGTTCACTTGAGTAAGAACATGGGTGAACCCGTTGGACAAGAAGACTATGCTAAGGTCATCGGTGTTTGATGTATCTTACAAATTGCACCCGACCTGACATAGCTTGCGCCGTGAATAAATTGAGTCGTTACACGAGCAATCCAAGCAAGGAGCATTGGAAGGCTCTAGTGAGAGTTTTGAAGTACTTGAAGTATACTCAAAATCATGGGCTGCACTTCACGAGATATCCCCGGTGCTTGAAGGGTCTTTGTGATGCCAATGGATATCCGACACGAAAGATTCACTTTCTACAAATGGGTACGTGTTCACGATTGGGGAGGTCTGTTTCTTGGAGATCCACGAAACAGACGTGTATAGCCCGATCCACCATGGAATCGTAATTCATAGCTTTGGATAAAGTGGTGAGGAAGCCGAGTGGCTCGTAATTTTGGAAGATATTCCATGTTGGTCAAACCGTGCCACCGGTGATGATTCACCGTGATAGCCAAGCTGCTATTGGAAGAGCGAAAAGTGGTTTGTATAATGGTAAGTCTCGACATATACGTCGGCGACATAATACCGTGAGACATTTGATCTCAGTGGGGTTATATCAATTGACTATGTCAAGTCTAGATAATCTAGCGATCCGTTAACCAAAGGGTTGAACCGGATCAAATGATCAAGTTGCTAGAGGAATGAGATTAAAATCCACATCTTAAGAACAATCATAGTGGTAACCCAACCATGATGACCTGGAGATCCCAAGAACTTGGTTCAATGGGAGAACTAAGCTATAGGAGTTCGTGTGTAAACACTCGAGTTAGTCTGCTCCTAGAAAGCAAACGAGTGTTGAAAAACTCGCTTAGTGGTGAGGTTGAGTCGTTGACTCTTAATGATTCCTAAGATCCTCGGGGGTTGAGTATGGCAAGATACTCGGTAAAGAATCACCTATGTAAGGCGGTGGAGCCGCTCAAATAAAACACTTATGAATCCAAAGTGGATGTCCACGGCCAAAATAGAATCAAACGTGAGAATGTATGAGGTTGAGGTGTTAAAGTGTTAATACCATTGTCTCAAAGGCACGTTGTGGGGAATAGTTCGCGCATCGTGTCCACTAATCCGCGCTGTACTCGATGGTACTAACTATGGAAGGTTCAGGCCATAAACCACCTGTCCAAATATTTAATATCTCTTGAGGATCGAGTGTGTTTGCATACATGCATATGGCTATTTCCACTCATGTGGGATTGTTGAAAATCGCGAATATATATATATATATATATGGTCAAGTTGCTAGGAAGCTACTTTGACCAAGATTTTGATTGACGTAATGTTTAATTTTATGAAATTAAATGGCATATGATCGATCTACGTTTTGAGTAGATGATCGTGGTGTATTCACATTCTCAAATCCGATTTCCGGTGAGTGAGAAATAGTGGATCAAAATTGGTCACTTAAACATGGAGTTTTGTGCTTAAGGGGATAAGTATAGATTAATTAATCCTTATCCCACATTGATTAATGTACCTTCATTAATTGTCTATATAATTGGTTCATTGAACACTTAGTATAATTATGTGCACAAGTGATGGGTCGAAAGCCCACGAGCGACAAGCAAGGCCGCCGCCACCGCCCGCCGGCGCCGCGGCCGTGCGTTCGCCCGGCCCGCCCCGCCCGTGGTCCGTGGTCCGTGGATCGTGGATCTTGGATCTTGGATCTTGGCAATTGGTCTTTGGGTGTTCTTTGGGCCTGCTCGGGCTTGCTTCGTGGGCCCGGTTCCCGCCCATTGCTCGTATATTTTGGATCAACGTTTGATCGAGCCTAAAGATGGAGTTGGTCCGAGGCCCAACTCGCGCGCCCAATCCGCTGGGCTCGCAGTGCACTTTAAGAGACGTCCGGATACGTCCAATGAACCCGACGCACGCGCGTTGTCCAGATTCGTCGTAATCGTCGGTAACGTTCGACATGAAGGCGCTCGGGAAACGTGCCCACGTTGTCTCTAGAAACCGTCACGACTCAATAGGGGACATAACTCCGTAACACCCGACATCAATGCGGGTGTTGACTCCAGCATGCTCCCCATGAGGGGACGACGTCTATAAATAGGACATGTCTCCCAAAGATAAGCCACCCATCGCAAAAGCATTCTAGCATACCTAAGAGCACTCTCTGCATTCACATTTTGTGTCCAGCTCGTCCCGCTTCGCCCGGTTCACGGAGCTCGTTGTTTTGGCGGTGTTGCCACCCACCAGACGCCGCTGCGTTTATCTTTGGGGACGATACGCGTAATCGAGAGCACTACCAGGCGTATCTCGTCTTGCGGAAAGAGGCCTCGAATCGGCATCTAGAATACGGTTTTAGTTTCAATTGTATTTCAATTTGCTTTTAAGTTCATTGTTGTTTGATCTCCTACTTCTACATTTCTGTTAAGTTGTAACACGCTCGACAAGTCTGTACTGTTTTTGTACACGTTTTCCAACAATGGTTTGATTTTTTCGATTGATTGCGTTAGCTTCTGATTATTGAGGTTCGATATCTCTTGGTTTAGATTGTGGTGCCCCTCTGTTTCTCTCAACAGGTTTTGAGTCATTAAATGTGTATAATGTCATACAATCTGTTGTTTAACGCATTTTAACTAACACGTGGGGGCAGGAATGGATTTGGATCAACACGGTGAACTCACTAATGAAAACTTTTGAGTTTTGGTAAATATCCAAGAGACGAGGACGGTTTAACTGTGTGATGTAGTATTTAATTGGATAAGTTTGACTTGGAATTGGATAAGAAGTTCATACTTAGCTGAAAATTCGGATACCGTGCTAGCTTGTTCCGGGCTAAACTGAGTTCTGAAATTGTAGGTTTTTTTCTTTTGGCAGTATTGATCAGATTCTCAACGAAATCAGCCATTGCTTTCTCGGTTCTTGAAATTTTTCTAGTTGAGGCGGGTGCTACGAATATCAGAAGTCAGAAGTATGTGATCAATTAGCAGTTGGGTATTAACTCCCACATTTTCGATGATTAGGTTGAATTCGGCACAACATCAAATTTTTGTGGCTCTGCAGTTTGGTTGATTGGGAATGGAATATCTCCCTGTTGAGTTATTGGAAACATTCCGTCAAGGGTTAGGGCCGCCGGGACGTGGTTGTTGCATCTGCAACCTGCAGAAAATGGCAAGAGGGACAGAAGAATCATCTACATGCTCTTAGATTTCATTATTATGACTGGCCTCTGATCTCGAGGTGTAGACTCGATATATTAGCACTACTTTATTATTCAAGCCATATTCCAAACGAGAGGACCGCAGCGACCTTTCAATAATTTTGGACGACGAGTATGAGTTATCTTCTGCTGCAGTCATTTCCTGGCTTATTATGTACACCAGGGACACCTTACGCGAGCTACATTGTCACGTGAGAATGACGCCTAACTTTAACATTCTTGAAAATTTTGGTTGGAAGAAGCTTGAAGCATTGACATTGTGTAACAATACTATCATAGGGGTTGAACCTAATTTCCAGAAATTTCTCTGCCTAAAATCTCTTACTCTGAGTTTTGTCTGTGTATCAGCCTGAGATCTGAGTCTTTTGCTTACGGCATGTCCAAGAGTTGAAGAATTGACACTCATTGCTCTAGATATTGTGATGTCAAAATTGTCAGATCTGCAGGAAACAATAGACTGGGCTACTAACTTGTTAAGGTATATTTACGTGGAAAATATGTGCTTGGATAAGTTCATATTGGAGGCTGATAACTTGGAGAAGTTGCATTTAAAAGATTGCACAAAGTTTTCGAGCTCATTGGTAGGGGGTTACTGAGATTTCTTACAATTGATTATCTCAGTGTCATCCATCTTGATATTGGTGAGAATGCTGAAAATCTGGAGAATATTGATGTTTTTGATTTTGCAATCACGAGGGCTAAGTTCTACCATATGGTATCGCGATCATCAAAATTGAGAAAGCTTAGAATTTGGCATGTTGTGTTTGATTGTCGATATGGAGTCTGTTTGTGTTTTCCCTTAGTAAACTATCTTTCCTTGAGTTATGAACTAAGAGAGGCAGCAATTGAAGGTTCTTTCCTTTTGGAGAATGTGATCGTCTTGGAACTTGGCTGGACAGCGACCTATTTCCAGTGTAGGTTTTGGCATTTATTGAGAGGTGTCTTCATCTCAAGAAGTTTGTCATCTGTGGTTTTGAAGAATGCCAAATTCTGGCTAGCTTCATGTCGTCTGTTGTAAAGCTTATGAGGAACTATCTACAGATAGAAGTTAGATTTGAATATGAAGAGATATTTCTACTGGTTGGAATTTATCATCAGGTGTGAACTGGAGGAGCAGGTATATGGTCCTTGAAGATTTTTCTAAGTTGTCTCGAGTTATATATTAAGTTGAAGTTGAGGCTATGTTGACCAAATGTGGATCCTACAGTTTCCCTTTCATTCAGGGATGATGCTCTCTGTACAATTGCTGTTTTTGCTTGTTTTCTTTTTCTTTTCTTTTGTCTACTCTTTTCATTCCCTGTCTCCCTCAAAGGTTGACTGCATTCCATAACGTAAGAAAGATATGGAAATTTATGCAATTGGTAATGAGAGTCGAGAGGAGTGGAGTAATATCCTCCACGATTGATGCTGATACAAGTAACAGAATTGTTTGACCAGTATTCGCCCTCTTCTCTACCTATATAGCTTGCAGTATATTTTCCGTTCCTTTTCTTTTCCTTGAGAGAACCTAAATATAACGGAATCATATGCCTTACTCATTCCGCATATAGCTAGGAGATCTACATGTCAAAATATGGACGCTTTTGCCTTGTAATGGCTCTTTATACCTTCTGAAATGGAGCAAATGTTAGTCTATTGACTGCTCACTTATTCAAAGACAGGCAACGCCCCATTACTTCATATTCGTAGAAGCTTATAGGTATATGTTGAGTTTGAATAAGATCTACATGTTGACAAAGCATCTTCCGCTTTTTTTTGTCTCGCATCGCCAATGCATTTCTTGAGGGCGATGCATTCTTAGTTTATGTTTCCCATCTCTGTACATTCTTTCAATCATTGTGTAGTGATCTTTGATCTTTTACTGTAAATGCAAATTTTGTTATTGTAGATGGTTCCGTCTGTGTTATTGTAGATGCGTTCGTCCGTGTGTGTATGTTGGGGAATTTTGCCAATACTTAGTGTTTTGATTAGATTTTAAAACCTCTTTGATGTTTGCTCTATTGATGTAATTTAATGCTGCTCATTTGTTAGGGAGCGAGTTTTTATGTTTACAGGTTTCAGCAGAAGAATCATTAGTATGATCGTTTCGATACTAAAGGTGTTCAAGAACAACGATCGAAGACTCAATACAACACTACTGATAAGAAGCAAGACTGAACAGTTCTGAAGATTGAGAAGTTCTGAAGACAAAGAAGTCAAGAAAATGGCCAAGTGTCATTTCAGCAGAAGAGAAAATGAAGCTGCTGAAGAACAATGTCACCTAAAGTAGGGGTGAGCAAAAACCGAACCAAACCGAACTGAACCGAAATTAACGGTTTGGTTCGGTTTGTACAGTAAAACGGTTCGGTTCGGTTTCGGTTTGGGGAAAAAAATTCGGTTTTCAAACCGAACCGCCCAAATTTTTATTTTATTTTTATTATATATATATATATATGTTATTTATATTATTAATATTTAAATTTGTTAATATTATATATATATATAATTATATATATCATAATATTTATATTAATTATAATTTAAATTCGGTTAAAATCCAACCGAATATTTCGGTTCGATTTGGATATATAAAATAGTTCGGTTCGGTTTGGATTTAAAAAAAAATTCAATTTTTCGATTTTTCGGGTTCGGTTCGGTTTTGAACCGAACCGCCCGAATGCTCACCCCTAACCTAAAATGTCCACTGAAGACTCGTAGTCAATATACTGGAGAAACACAGAGTCCACTCTATTGAAGAAATGTGGAGCCGACTCTACTAAAGAGACCCAAAGTCAATCGTACTGAATAAATACAAAGTCAACCCTATTGAAGAAATACATAATATTTTAAAGCATTGATGTTTGACTTTTAAAGTATTAGAACGAATTTGCAGATAATCATATCACGTCAGAGCTAAGTACAAGATCTGCTAAGCACTTTATGTACGATGTTATAGATTCGAAAAACGATAGCACTAGGATTCAAACGTGAAGAACTCAAATGACAAATGTAACGGATTTGATTGATGCTCTCTTCAATGATACTATTCACCGTGCCTCCTATAAATACCCATGAGGTCCACCTTTTGAAAGAGTCCGAAAAAACACATAGCACTTAAGTCTACAAAGCTTTCAAGTTCATATTCGCAAACATAAGAATAGCGTATTTTCGAAGAAGATAATTGTAAAGTGTTATAAAAAATCATAAGAGAAAAAAAAACATTTACTTAGGATTTCAACATATATTCTCTTAGGTGGTGTTTACTTTGCATGATTAGGTTGGATAGATAAAATTAATCCAACTTAATCAAGTGTTTACTTTTAAGGATTAATATTTGAGGATATCCCAAAGCCCGGGATTATTTTAATCCTTTGAATTGTTCTTCATTAATTTTAATCCAACCAATATAGGTAGGATTGGAATAATCATCCAAATAAAGAGAAAATTATTTATCCCATTTTTAGTCCTTCACTAATCCTTTGTAGTAAACAAAGGATTGATAGATAAAAATTATCTTATCACACATTTAATCCATCAAATAATCAATCCTTCAAAATGCTAATCATGCAAAGTAAACACTCCCTTAGAGTCTAGATATTCATTTGTAATATTATATGCCTAAATTTGGGTAAAGTTGTTGCATGTAACAACTTAAGCCATAAGTTGGAAAAATTTAAAACCTTCTTTCAAACTTCTCTAATAGGAATTAAAAGTAGAAGTTGACAAGTAAACAAAGAAATATTAGTTGTTAAAAGCTAGATGTGCGCACAAATAAGAAGGTTAGGTCGCTTGCACCCATAAGTAAGTAGAAGTTTCCTTGCACTAGTAAACGAATGAAGATACAAAAAGTAAGTGGGGTTACACATAAAATGGTCTTTTGTATTTAGGTTTCTCTTGCACCTGTAAGCAAGATCAATTCCAAGTAGTGGATTGACTGATTTATAAGTTCGTGGATGTAGGAGTTGATCTCTCCGAATCATGTAAAAAATCTAAGTGTGTTCTTATACTTCCAATACTCTTAAATTACATGTTATTGAACTACCATCAATCAGCATATGTAGTTAAACATACTCTTTGAAACCTCCATCACTATCACTTTATTGCTGAAGAGGAAAACTAATATTGACTAAGCCAATAATTGACCAAGTTATTTTCAGTATTAGTTTCGATAAAGTAAAAAACATAATCATCATATTCCGCATGTATATTAGTTACTGATCCAACTGATCAGCTACTGAATCAGTTAGTAAAATTACTGATTTCACTTAGTACAAGAATTTCTATATATGAATTGATCATTAGTACTAACTGTCATTAGTAATTTGGTATCTGCTGAAATCAATAAAAGGGCAAGCCTTGTTTTTAAAAAGTTTTTATTTACCTTATTTCCTGTATTCTCTCCCTATACACCAATAGGAATCTCACGGAACAATCAGTGTATATCTAACTCTTGATGCATGATTTGGTTCTTAATTGATCTTCACAGATCACGCACGAACGAGAGGAGAAGTTCACGGTAACCTCCGGCAATCTGGATGACGACCAATTGGCACAACGCCGGATTTAAGTATCTCTGCAAGTTATGCCGCAAAATGATGGAAAAAAATCATCTGGCTGTGCAATAATACAAAATTTTAGATATGCCAAGAATAGCTTTTCTTACTAGACTATTTCCAAATTCTAATTGTATACTTGGTCTCTCCTAGTGTATTTCCAGTACAGAAACCTGCTCCAAATTCCACGATCGACAAGCTTCTGTGTAATTGTTTGCTTTCCTTGTTAGCGAGGACACAAAGGAAACTTGACCATAAACTTGCAGAGGTAGATATTGAGGAAATACCGACGATCCAAATAGCTCGCAGTGACCAGTGGTTTGTCGCCTAGTCGTCCTAAGAAGTTGCAATATGCGGGTGCTAAACGTCGTACAAGTAAACTGTATCTGGAAAATAAGCATAGTTCATAAGTATTATATGCCAGATTAAAGTCCAGTTTGACACCGCAATCGCCGTAGCTACGGGACTCATTTGAATTCTTTCAGTTCACCTAGTAGGAGAAAGAGAGAGAAAATTTACTTAATCACCGTATAAGAACTTGCTGCCTCCATGCTCGTACATCCTTTTGATCTAGGGATCAGATTTACATTATAAGACGCTATAGGGAATGATAAGCAAGGTTGAGGCGATTTGATTTAGCTATAAGATTACATATTCCTAGAGAAGTAACTTTGCTCAACTAGGTGGCTTATCACAAATTTTTAGGACATACATGAAAAAAGCATACAAGACTAGGAAGGCAACAAATGGAAAAAGGTCGACGTATAAGAAGCCTAAGGCAATCTCTTCTCCAGGGGAGACGCTAAGAGATGCAATATATGAATCTACACCTCCAACCAATATCTTTAACGCCCTCCAAGAGTATCCCTAGCGTTGATCATGAAATCTCCCTAGCATTCATTCGCCTCACAGTAAGGACAACTCAAGACTCCTTCTCAGTAGCTGCATTTGTTTACCTCAGTAAAAACAACTCAAACTCCTTCTCATTGCTCTTAATTTCTCATTAGCTCTGTATGATTTTGACTGCATGTGTGCCTGTCTTGCCTCCTCTTCCTCGTAGTACTGTAACAGTCATCAACCAAAAATTGGCTGATATAAGAATGGGACATATACAGTGGCACAGTTATGCCTATAAGAGAATCAAAACGAATAGGATGAATGATATATGATTTACCTGCTCTTTTCTTTTCCTCTCTAATTCAGCCTGTTATTGAGTTGAGATGAGAGAACGTGATCAGAAATATCCATCGACTGGCATATATAATTTGCAATGTATTTGCAAAATCATGCATTTTATATACTCTTTTTGTTTGCTTACCAGAGCTTGCTTCATGTGTAAATTCTCTTCTTTGAGTTGGTTCAGTTCTGCTTCGAGCTCGACCGTGTAAGCCTGCCAGAACTCCATGAATGGAGATCGAATTGGACATTGTTATCGAAAAATGAAAACCATAAGAATTAAATGAGGTTGTTTACCTGCTTCCTTGCCCTAGATCTTGCAGCAGACTCTCGATTCTTGATCATCCTTCGTTGGCGCCTCTCCACCACCTTCTCCACCGGACCATCTAAGATCCGCTTCCGTCCTCCTCGTGTTCCCTCCAATCCATACTGGTTCCCACCGTCAACTTGGCCCACGCCCATTCCATCTGACAATGGGCTTACTGGCGACCCCATTCCCAACCCTTGCACTTGCCCGAACCCTCCCCCACTTCCGTTCCCCACTCTCCCTCCATAGGTGACTGCCGGAGGAGGGGCTTGGGAGTAGCCGCCGGCCCTCTTCATCCCTCCACCGTAACCCGGTGCTTCCCCCACACCACTCTGAAGTGGCTGATAACCGGTGACACTATTGACCCCGGAAGCAGAAACACCAACAGCCATTACCGGTCTCGCAACAAAACTCGGACCAATCCTAGGATGTCTGTTGTTCTGGTACATTCCGAGAGGCGGCTGCTGAGGTGGCGCTTGTGCAGCCGAGAAATTCTGTTGTTCTCTCACAACCCCGGCACGTATCAAGAAATCCTCTAACGTCATCTCTCCGAAAGTAGGCTGTTCGTGAGTGGTGCTGGGATTCGGAATGTGCCCGTGACTGCCGTTTCCATGGTGCTGACTCTGATGAATCTCAGACCACACTTCGTCGACTGTCTTCCGGCACAGAGGCTCAGGGATGCTGAGCGAGCCCTGTCTAGGCAAGCTAGGCTGCTTGGCGATACACTTCCCAGCCGAACCATTGTTTTCTTGCAGCGGAAAATGCATGCCGCTGCTCGCGCCGTTGCTGGTGGGGACGGCACCACTGCCGCTCGTAGGCTGCCCTTGGCCGTGAGCCTGAGCTTGATTTTCCTCGGCGGTCCATATGCTGTTGAGGAACTCATCCATGTTCATGGATCCGAAGTTCTTGCCATTCTCGGAAAGAGTGTGTTGGAACTCATCGAGCGTGAGAGAGTATATGGACGACTGCCGCCCCAACGACTGAAGGCTTGTCTGATTCTTCTGTTGCTGCTGATTTGATTGCAATGGTGGATCCATTTCTGCTTGAGATATTACGTTCGAATCTGTTGTTACCATATTGGTTTATTGCCCACGATTCAAGGAACCTCTTGGATCACTGTTCACCAATCAAGATGAAAGAAAAACAAACAAATGAAAATCTGTGTCCAATTTCCGCGCATAATTTGTTTAATATTTTTTGAGTCATGCGCAAAAGAATCTGATAGTTGATAACTGTAAAGTCCAATAACGGATAATCTAAATTGGCTCTCATCAAACTGAAATTATATTATGCACCTATATATGGCAACATTACATTAAAGTTTTTTTTATCATTATAGTAGACCTAGAGTACAAGGCAAACAATAAGAAATACATACTACTTTTTTTTAAAAAAATTTGATCGACTAATCATACGATAGTTCTATATCTCTATTCTGTTTTACATATATTTTTCCTTTTACACCAAATTACCCAAGTTCACATTGGATAGTATAAATTATCTACCACCACTAATCTAAATATATACTCCTCCGTCCCGACATTCATGGCTCCTTTTTTGCGAAGATTAAGGAGAGTTGTGTTTTGTGTGTAAAAGTAGGTGGCACGAAATTGAAACTTTTAGTGTAAAATTGTTTTTTTTGAACGTGTCAACTTGTTTGAGACTCAAAAGAAACGAGCCAAGAATGGGACGGAGGTAGTATTAAATATCAATAAATTTTAATTGAAGATAAATAAACCCTTAAAATTGATGAAACCTAGTTGAATTTAATTATATGGGATGCACGATACATCCGAGCGCACACGAATTTTTTCATATCAAATCCTAAACACAAATCTTCAGAACCAAATTTTAGCCATATCGAATTTTAAACACAAATCTTCACAAAGAAAAAATTCAAATACTAATCCAGCATCTAAAATCTAGAAGTTGTACCATCCTCATAGATTTCCTGATCATTTTATCTCCATGTTTTTTCCATAAGGTTTTATTATTATTATTATTATTTAAAAAGCTCCAAAGAGAGAAAACCTTTCTTCTATATTTATTCCTGAAAAAGATCTAGATTCGATATATACTCGAGAAGAAGAAAAAAATCACAAAGAAAAGCATAATTATTTAGGGAGCAATAAATTAATGTGCAGGAATCATGATAAAATTCAGAAACTGAATAATATTACCGTTGCTTTAAGCCATCTCCAGTAATTAAACGAATAACACTATTACTACCAAATGCTACATGGATACAATGGAAGCATACTAAGTATCTGCACGTAGAGAGAGAGAGAGAGAGAGGTTACATTGGCATCCAATAGTTGTCGAGTTTCAACAGTCATGGCTGAGCTTGCAAAAGAATGGTTTGCTCAAGGGATAAAGGTCAGATCACCATCTTATTTTTAAATATAATTAGTACAATACATGTATTATGAAAATTAGTATAATTAGTAGATAGAAGACGACACATATATGTATATATATAGATAGAGACAGAGAGAGTGAGATGAGTTCACAAATAAAGCGGAAATGGTTCAGAAACTGAAAGGATGGCGTAAAGGGATTTTGAGTTTTATATCTGAAAATAGACGCATAATTTTGCATGCCTGCTAGACACGTCGTGGACACGTGTCGCCTCTGCAGCTCCCCTTAGCTACCCTCTACCCTCCACGTGTCCCGTCCCTATCTCATTCTACTCACGTGCGGATTTCGGCCGCCGTCGTCACCTCTCACACTTATATGTATGGGTTATATATCAACGTATAAATAGATTCATTTTAATATTTTTAATAAATTTTAAAAATTATCATAAAATATATGAATCTAATTATTTTCGTGATTTTATCACGGTTTTAAAATCATGAAATTAAATTTGATTTAAAACTGCTTGGCCGTAACGTAAGGGCTTTCGATCCCAACTTCAGTCATTTTTGGCCCATTTTTTACAAAAAAAATCATATAATTAGAATTTTGTTTTATTTTTCGAAGTAAAATTTGTTTATATATATATATATATGGTTGGGTTCCCGTAATATCCCAGATAATATGTAGTACCCAATCTAGACCGTACATTTTGAACACGTGGCAGCTCCTTTTTTTCCGCAAGGGGTAAAATGAGAAGAAATCAAATCAGTCTTCTTCTTCTCCTCCTTGGTGGCAACGGACGGCACCGGTAGTATCGGTGAACAACAACAATATAAACAAACAACAACAAATAATATATTTTGAAAGAAAGAAAAAGAAGAAAAAAATTTGAGAACAAAATTGATGGATTTTGAGAAAAAATAGAAGATAAATTTGATAGATAATTGAAGAATCGAGAAATATGGTGGCTATGGCGGTGGTTCACGGCGAATTCGCCAGTAATCAGGGAAAGAGATGATGAAAAATTGACATAGAAGGATGAATGAGAGATTTGCTGTCGAAAACCATAAAAATGCATTGAACAAAACATGACAATTCATTGAACAAAACATAAAACTGCATTTGCCACAAAACACAAACATGCATTGAACAAAGTATGTTCATGCATTGAACAAAGCACGTCCATGCATTGATCAAAATATGTCAATGCATTTAACAAAACGTAAAAATGCAGGGCAACGAGCAAGCGAGCGAGCGCCAGAGCGACGCGCGAGCATGAGCGCACGCTGAGCGCGAGCTTCCAACCTCATGCATTATTGTGTTTAACTGCATGTATTTTTTCTTCATTTGAATGCATTATTCAGTTCAACTAAATACATAGTTTGTTTTCGCAATCACATAACAAATCAAATTACTAATCTACCATTACTTTTGCGAAAATCGGCGAAATTAAGCTTAAAAAGTCCGAAAAAATCTCAACCATAGGATCTGTGAGATGAGTGGATGAGATTGAGTACTACATACTATCTCAGGCTCGGGTACTATTTGATCTCTCATTTCTCTCTCTCTCTCTCTCTATATATATATATATATATATATATATATATATAGGCGGATTATTATAAAAACCTTTGTTATCATACAAACGTGAAAACAATGCATTCTTTGTGAAAATTACTGTAATAAACAAAAATATTTGAATTTTCGCTCTTCATGTGATTCGAATCCAAGTGATGCATAATGGATTCATCCAGTAAAGTGATGCATAACCGTAGATCTTCGCGATCTAATGGCTAAAAATAGTTCTCACGTTTCATTTTAAATAATATTTTTATTTGAATATATATATACCTTTAAATAAGATTTTTATAATAACTCACCTATATATATATATATTCTCTTTATTATTTTGTGAACTTGACTTTCATATTATCATTGAGTTTTAATAAATTTTTATTTTTGTTGGAGATCATTTGTCTTGAATGTATATCATTCACGGTCAATTTGATAGAAAAATAAAAATCGATCGTTATTAATATAATAATTTGTAAATTATATATAAGAGATTAGTTCATATTAAACGTTCTTCTTTAATAGGCTTGACCTGTAATGCATTAATGGTGAAATTTCTGTGTTATCCTTGACAGAATAAGACGATGCGATTAGTGCAATCATAAATACGACACTATTGAAACTTATTATGAAAGTTCAATTCAATCGGGTTTTACTCTATAGATGAAAATATTATCATTAAATGTAAAATTAGAGAAATTCAGAAAATAAGTTACCGAAAACTGAATATACATTCAAGGCAAATGATCTTCAACAAAAATCTGAATATAGATTAATTATTTAGAAAGTACAATGCTCAATAATTACCATAGCCACTGATTACGTAAATATTACTTTGTAAACATAATTTGGAGACGATTTTTTTTTTTATCATGGGGAACCCGCAGTCGCTACCTTAGGTGCGCACTGGGTAAACCCCACGTTCCTGTGCAATAGCCTGCAAACCACACAAGACAGGTAAACCACATTTGAAAACCAGGTGTAACAAGTTCAAACCCATAAAGGCATTTGGTGGAGTTCGAACCTTTAACCTCTCGGCCACAGGAACCCACTTTAACCATTGGGTTGTCCCTAGAGGACAATTTGGAGACGATATTATATACACATAAGGTTGAGATAGTTATTATTCGTCTTCATCAAATAATATACTTTTGGGTCAATTTTTTTCAACTTTTATATCGACGAGAAATTTATAAATTTTTGTTACATTAAATGTTGGAATTTTCAAACGCAGTTAAGTTAACCTGGACTGGCCTTGTCGATGTTGCTTTGTTAATAGTCGCGAACTACATATATAGTCTACATTCAACTGCAAATACTATGTCTTATTTCTCCCTATATATTTTATAAATATTAGCTTTCGGTGCCAGCTTTCCGGTGAAGGTGTTAGCGCTGACGTTTTTTCGGAAGGTGTTAGCGCTGACGCGAGAAATTCCAATTTAAATTTTTTCATATACATGCATATATATATATATTTATGATATTATTTTATGGGTCAATATAGTTTATGACATCAACTTTGAACTCTTTTTAGTTTATAGTTTCAACTTTTAAAATTTTTATAAATATCCTGAACTTTGATAATATATTCATTTATAGCCCGGATCGATTTTTCGATGCTGGAATAATGAGTATGATGACTTCTTATTTGAGGTAGTATTTTTATTTCCACCTCTATATTCAAAACGACATCGTTTCTTCCACATCACTAAAAAAATAGGAAAACCCCTAAATCTAAGCAACCCATCCTACCGTCCCCTCCCATCCTCCCATATCACCATCCTTGTTGCAGCAACAACAATAATAATTTGCAGTTAGACTCCTCCCGTACCCCCATCGTCTATTGTAGCAAAAACCACCTTCCTCTCTGTCCTCTGTTGTCTGTTGCAGCCACGCCTTAGTCCTCTACAAATTCGATCATCATTGTTCTTCGTCATTCATATGGATTGAGCATTCGAGCATTGAATCTGGAGTGCATTCGAATGGTTTCCAAATCTCACAGAGAGAGAGAGGGAGGCACCAGATTTTCTCCATTTCATGACATTTCAAGAGGCTAATTTGAATGTTAGATTAAACAACTTTTTCTTCTTCATGATCATGGTTTGAATCTGTAAACGGCGTTTGAAAAATTAAAAGAAGAAAGATAGAGCGAGAGGGGATGAGGTGAGAGGGACAAACGATGTGAGACTTAGCTATGTGCAATGGATGGTATTGTGCGTGACTGCGGTTGAATGATCAGAGGTGGCAGCAACCATAGCTGTTTTCTGTTGTTGCAATTTGAGTTGGAAAAGAAGATGGCTGTGATGGATGTATTTATGTTTTCTTTTACTTTTTAATGACGTGGAGAGAGAAACGACATCGTTTATCCAGGTGGGAAAGAAAATGCCATCTCAAATAAAAAGTCATCCTACTCATCATTTCGCGACCGGAAAATCGATTCGGGCCATAAATTAATATGGGGTAAATATCACTTAATGTCCCAACGTTTCTCAATTTTTCACTTAATGTCCCAACATAAGCATATTTTTATCTTAGTCCCTAATATTTCAAAAAAAAATCCATTAATGTCCTGGAGGCCGATTTCTGGAGAATAGACGCCGACGTGGTTGTTGGAGAGCCACGTCAGATGCCACATGGAAGACACGCCTGCAAGTATGGAAGACACATGAGAGAAATGGAGAGTAAGAGAGAGAGAAGAGCTAGGGGTTGAAATAGAGGACGACGGTCGAAGCCTGCCGCTGCTGCTCAATCGGAAAATGAGAGAGAGACGGTGGCAGCACCGTCTTTGCTGTTACTGGTACATGGAGAAAGCCAATGGAGAACTCTCACCGGAAATTATGAGATAGATGGAAGAAGGGGATCTGGTAACATGTTCTGAAATCCTAGAAAAAATGAATCAGCTAAAAAGAAAAACTAAAGAAATGCCATTTGAAGAAAGCATAAAGCTCTTTTTAAGCATTCAACTTGTGAAGCATAAATACGAGATAGATTTGAAACCATGGATGAGCAAACAAGATAGTGTTGGCTCGGCTATTTTCTTGAAAATTCTCTCCCAGAGGCGTCTTTCCTCACCCTTCCTCTCTTCAGCACCTCCAAATTCACACCACGGGATCTTTCCTTCAAAGAATTATTTTTCCTCGATTTCAAATCTCTAGTAGTTATAGTATACTCATTCTTTGCATTTCTTGAGATCTTGCAACTACTCAGCGCCGTCATTACTGTTGCTTGTAAATAGAGAAAGCCATTGGAGAACTATCGCCGGAAATTATGAGAGAGATGTGAGAAGATGATCTGGTGTGTTTCTGTGTATTTATGAGAATGATACAGAGATGGAGAAATGAAGGGAGAAGAGTAGCGGCAGCTCTAGTTGATGTGGTCTGCCGAGGTGACAGCGATGAAATCCCTGCCATACGGTCAAGAATATGAGAGGTGGCGCAGCTATTGCTGTTGCCCGTACTGATAAGAGAGAGATGGGGATGAGAGTGATGGTTCGAAGCCGGTGTGCTTCGCTTGAGAAGGTGATAGAAAACCGAGTCATCAGACGTATAGCTAAGTGGCACTGGAGCTAGGCGAACACGATATCTCATACTCCCAGCCGGCCATAAAAGGACAAGCCCTTGCAGATTTCACGGTGGAGGTCAAATTCACCGAGGTCGCCTCTACCGGTGAGTCCTCCCACCCCACGGCGGAGGAACTGTCTTTACATCACCCGGTGATTGTTGGCGGATGTATGTGGATGGTGCTCATGTAAGGCAGGCGTGAGTGCATCCTCCTCCTCGGCCCCGATAAGCAAGTGACATACGCCTGCGGTTTACCTTCCCAACCACCAACAACGAAGTGGAATATGAAGCATTGATCTGGACTCCGCTAGCAAAAGAATTGAAAGTGGACAAAGTCCGGATATTTGGAGATTCCGGTTGTGGTAAACCGGTATTAGCACATACGAGGCTAAGGAGGATCGAATGAAGCGATACGCTTTGAGAAGGCAAAAGAGATGTCAACCTCATTCGGATACTTGAAGATAATCAAATTCCACGAGGGAAAATAGCGGTGACATCCTTAGTAAATTGGCTTCGTCATAAGGCAAATCCGCCAAGAGAGGAAGTTCATTCCGGAAGCATTGAGCGCGCCATATCGGGGTTATCTCGGAGGTGAACCGAGCTGGATGGCGCCCTAAAAGCATATCTCGAAGTGGGCACACTACCTCGGGATCGATGGAGGCCAAAAGATGATGGCGAAATCCGAAGTATCTTATGCATGAGGCGCTATACCAGGAAGTCTTACCTTCAACCTCTCCCGAGGTGCCTCGGGCGAGAAGAAGCCGACTCGTGCTCAATGAAATTCACCGAGGGTCTTGTGGAAGCCACATCGGGTCGCGAGCTCTCTCAAAGAAGGCGAGGTCGGGATACTCTTGGCTACCCTCGCAAGAGGTCGCCGAACTCGTCGAAAAGTGCCCGGTGCGGTTCATTCCACGGTCAGGCGCCTCATCGATCTAAGCGGTCTGCGAGTCCATGGCCTTTCATGCGGTGGGGATTGACATTGTTGGTCCGTTCGACCGAGCACCGGTCGAGCGATACTTAGTCGTAGCCATAGACTACTTACAAAGTGGGTCGAGGCCGAACCACTATCGAGCCTCACGGCGGAGAATTGGCACCGTGTAGAAAATATAGTCCGCTTGACATACCGCACGCTCGGTCTCGGACAACGGCAGCCAATTCGTGAACAAAACTTCAAGGAGTGGTGCGAAGAACTCGGATCGATCAATGTTTCACCGGTCGACACACCAAGCGAATGGCGCATCAAGTCACCAACCGCACGATCGTACAAGGATTAAAGAAGAGGTTGGACCGAGCTAAAGCGGTCGGGCTGAAAATCTCCCTCAAGTCCTTTGGTCCTCTGGGACCACCTGACCTCGACATCGCGGGAAACCCTTTCATCTTGGTCTACTGATGCAGAGGCTGTCATACCGAGTTGAGATCGGGCGTGAGCCCGTGCACTCTTCACTTCGATCGGTAGGGAGCGAGGAAGACTGCGAGCAAACCTTGACGCTTGAAGAGAAGCGCGAACTAGCCTTCATAAACGGCCAGTATAAAGCCCGTGTCGCACGGTACTACAACAAAAGGGTCAAAACTTCAGCGTTCCAAGTAGGCGACCTCGCCCTACTGAAATAATGAAGCCAGATGGTGGCGTCTTAATGTTGGATCCAACATGGAAGGCCCATACCGTGTTCACGAGAACCTTGGTAAGGGGCTTACAAGCTATCTCACTTATCCGTGCGCTTATCCCCGAACCGGCATATTTCTCATTTAAGGAGGTACTTTACATAGTTTTGATTTGGATCGACTTTATGTTAGTCTCTTACTTGCCTTGTCAGCGCGATGTCATATATTTGTTGAATAAAATATTTATTTTCCAATGAATATTTCATTTCGCATTTAACCTTCAGGGACGCCTCACGAAGATAAAAAACCCACTAAGTAGGGTACTCACTAAGCTACCGCACTCGTAGATTACTCATTGAATTGTGCATTCAACATAAAATTTCATTAGCAGCAAAACCAAACGAGGGAAATAAGGATAAGAAGGTTGCCTCACCCAAATCAGACCACGACCTGGAGCTTCGACCTATAGACACTCATTTGACATCGTTCAAGTCATCCTCGGTATAGTTGATCGATAGGATTTCACCCATATCGTTCAACGACTTCTCCATAGGGCCCGGGGATTAATTTTCACGTCCTTTATCGACCCGAGGGCCCGCTCATACCTCGGATACCCTCACCCGCAAAAGAAGTATCTATTTTGCGGTGGGATACCGCCGACGGAAGCAATTTTAAACTTGAGGCGAGGTGGCGGTAATATACTCCTCATAGACTTGATGCTAAAAAGCATCAAGACTTGAAGAACCCTCGCCTATGCCATAACAGCCAACCCTAGCCCCACCGACCTAATAGAATTGGAGGTCGGTTGGCATATAGGGATCGAAAATACTCTGAAAGGTTGAGAAAATGGGGGCAAAAGGAAATCTAAGCCCGGCTATTAAGCTATCTACAAAAATGGTGATAAATCCTCAGGAGAGCCATTGCCCTATCGTTGGGTTTTGGCAAGTACCACCATGCATCCTCACGGGATGTGGTATTTCTCGGCGACCACGAAGCTCCTCCATCGTCAGGTTGATTTCGCCCCACCAATCACGAGGCCGTCCCATACCGAAGACTTTGGTGAAACCCAGAACTAAGTCCTATGGATTTACCTGGCGGTTATGGCATATATAATCCCTTATATTGGGGTCTTGGCGACCCGAAACCAAGTGAACCCGAGTTATCGAGGCGAGAAGAGGTGAGAAGGTGAAGAATACATACTTACTTTTTCGGAGCGAGATTTCGATTTCTTCAACAAAGTGTGAAAGAGGAATTGGGGATTTCTAAGGTTATATTCTCGGATTCAAGCGTCGAAGGAGAAAATGAACAGTTGCCTCTTTTAGACCTATTTATAGGATAAATGGCGCCTAAAAATCTGCCGTTTCGTTTATTACACGTGCCTATTTACGGTTGGATGTGTGAAAGACGCGCGCACGCTTTTCGAAGTGCCCAACTACCGCCTGGCGCGTATGACGTACCTCTGGAAAACAGACCGCCAGTCTGATCACGTGATGATTACTACGAGTTCGGACATCGGACTACGCCCATGTCCTAATACCAGAAGTAGTTCAGGTCGGACCTCGACCTCCTCCTAACGTCGGATCTCGACTTCAGCTAATGATTTGAGTTCGGGCATCGGGCTGTGCCCCCATGTCCACCTCGGATCAGCAAAAGTATTCCAGGTCGGATATGTCCACCTCGGACCAGCAGAAATATTTTCAGGTAGGACATGTCCACCTCGGATCGTGTAGTATTTCGGGTCGGATATGACCACCTCGGACCAACAGGAGTATTTTAGGTCATACAATGAATGACAAACCTTCAACGAAAACTTCAGCCAAGCAATATTCCGCCTCGGCAAAGCAAATTCTCCGCTTCACCTCGGCAAGGCTATTCCTTGACTTTTCGGGGGGGGCTATGATAGGATATGGCCCAACCTCTCGGGCCCAGCAGAGAGGCGTAAATAGTGATAGTTGCATATGACGTGGCTCTCTAGATTTATCATGCCAGGCGGCGTAAATAGTGATAGTTGCGCCTACCACGTTGGCGTCTATTCACCTGAAATCGGCCTCCAGGAGTTAACAGAAATTTTTTGAACGTTAGGGACTAAAACAACAATATGCTTACGTTGGGATATTAAGTGAAAAATAATGAAACGTTGGGACATAAAGTGATATTTACCCATTAATATAATATCAAAGTTTAGGATATTGAAGAAAATTTAAAAGTTGAGGGCATAAACTAAAAAGCTCTCAAAGTTGAGACCATAAACTATAATTAACCCTATTTATATAACGCACAAATATATTAGTTAATTTGTGCTTTTGCATGAACTTGTTTTGTGATTGTGACGTTCGAGATAGAAGTACGAAGTGATTGTCGATGCGCAAAGTACAAGGAGCAACTTCGATTAAGGTTTCAAAGCGGAAGGGTACATGAATAAATTGAAACACATCGGAATGAGTGGGATTCCGAGCATATGCAGGTATGAGACTTCATATTCGAAGATAACTTAAAAGATTTGATATGTGTTATTCATACTATAACAAGATACATCTTATTTTAGGAAGTCCATTTCATGAAACTTTAAAGTTAAGCGTGTTTGGCTTAGAGCAATAGTGGGATGAGTGACCTGTGAATTTTTTTGAGGGAGTGTGTGAGACTCATATTTGTATGTGAGGTCAATTGCTAATTCGAAAGCTTGGTCGTTATAATTTCATTTAATATCTTTTGGGGTCAATCAGACTAATTTTCTTAAAAAGAATATATTTTGGCCTGAATCCTAAACTGCTCGATTTTGGGCTAGCCCATTGGGCCAGAATGTTTATGAATTTTTTTTAACATGTATGAATTTTCTTGATGACTATTTTCTTTTAAAAAATTTAGATTGCGTGTTCTCAATTAAAATATTCAATTTCGTATTTGATACAAAAATAAATATCATTTCAACATCAACTTATACAATAAGTAATAAATTACTCCATGAGAGGTAATATTATCATAGATTTAAAATAAATTATTATCTTTCTTCAATTTTTATCTTAGACAATTTTTTAATAAATGTTGGAGAATACCATAACATATTATACAAACAAATTAATGAAGTTGGGATAAGGTGCAAATACACCCTTAAACGTTTCAACAAAAAATAAATACATCCTTATCGTTATATTTCGTGCAATTTAACCCAGCATATTAAAAATAGTGCAAAATCCTCTTATGATAGACGGAGGGTTTACCTCCGTTAATAAAAATTTGATTTTTTTCTTTTTTCCTCATGTACATGTCGGGTGAAACTGCCACCCCCCAAATCCACCACAACCACCACTAGTTAACAATAATAGCTACTTGTTTCCTTTAGCAATCTAGTACATAAATCCTCTCTAATTTGTTGAAGATGATGGTGGCGGGGGAGGAGAAATATGACGGCGTCCTTCTCGACGAGGACGATAGTCTAAAGATCATGGGTTTCAGCCTGAGCGCATTCTCCGACCAACTCCTATAGGATGGCTTGCTCCACACCAAGTGCGGTACACTACGTCGTGCCAGAAGTGATCGAGAAGAAAGGCTACAATGGCTCCAAGGCCAATATTTGGTCGTGTGGCGTCATTTTATATGTTTTTCTCCTTGAATATCTACTATTCTGAATGACAAAAATCGTCTCCATGTATCACCAGATTACGTAGGCAATTTCAAGCTTCTGTCGTGGTTCTCCCCGGAGGCGAGAATCTGATCACCAAAATGCTCGATTCTAATCCATCAACTAAAATCAACATTGCTAAAATCATAGATTTGTCATGGTTTAAAAAATCTTCACTGAAAATTTTCAGATCTAAGGAAGAGCAGGAATTCACGGCGGAGAATGGGATCAATTTCAGCCAAAGGAAAATACACGCAAACGCTGAACGCTTTCCATATCATATACGTCGGAAGGATTCAATTTGTCGCTGCTCTTTGAGAAGAAAAAGGGGGTGGAGAATGAGGAGTTGCGGTTCGTGACAGCGACGTCAATGAGCGGCATGATCTCGAAGCTAGAGAAGGTGGCGAAGATGATGAATTTAAGCGCGAGGAAGAGTGACTCGTGCATGTGGCTGTAGGGGATGGAGAATGGAAAGAAGGGAAAGCTGGGGATGGCGACATATATATTTTCGGTGATACCGTCGTTTGTGGTGGTGGAGGTGAAGAAGTCGACCGGTGATGCATTGGTGTAATAACCAGTTCTGTAGCAACGAGTTTCAATTCAAAGAAAAGAAAAAAAATCGAAAATTTCATAACAGTGTTAGAAGGCCCTGTTAGTCAACATGGTAATTTGCACAATTTTTGAATACGTTAGGATAAAGTTACACCAAACATAACAGTAGCGGTGTATTTATTATTTATCGAAACATTTAAGGGTGTATTTGTACCTTATCCCAATGAAGTTTGACAACCAATTGAGCCAACCTACTTGACTTTCGAGTTATTTTCAGTTTGGGCCAGTCAGATCATTTTTTGGGAGGGGTAGGGGGCTAGAAATTTTTGGCTTTGATCTTTTTAATTTCCTGATCTATTCAAATCGATCCATTGGTTTCATGCTAAATTGACATCCTTAGTTTATGTAATAAGATTTGAAATATAATGGAAAAGGAACTTATTGTTTATAAATTACCTTTAAAAAAACTATCTCATCAATGGCACATCAATTATCATTTTGGTGAAAATGAAACGTGTGAGATATGCAGACCCCATCTGCATATATAAATTGGTTAAACAAATTAGATAAAAAAATTGCATCATAATTGTATTTAGTTAAAAGGAAATTCATAAATTATAAAACCATATATATTTATTGTAGAGAGATAATCAAATGAATAATTAAATAGGTATCTATAGAGTGAGACTCACATAAGAATCATTTCGTGAAAATTAAGAACCACGAAATTCACTTTGAACAAAACGAATTCACTATATAAGTTAATGCATCCGCTAGAAAAGTTATTGAATCCAAAAATTTCACCCAGGTTTGAATCTCATGAGGGGTGAAAAATGTATATTTTTTTATTCCATAACTTTCCTAGTAAATTCATCAACTTTCATATTCATCATTTATTAGTTCTCAAGTTCGCACAATAAAAGTGTTCTCACATTAACCTCTCATATATATATATATAGACATGTACATTACAAAATAAGACTTACTCTGCAAATAAGTAGAAAAGTAAGAAGACAAAAGAGACTTCTTACTCTGCAAATAAGTAGAAAAAAAAATACCGAAAAAAAAGACATGTACATTACAAAATAAGACTTACTCTCCAAATAAGTAGAAAAGTAAGAAGACAAAAGAGAATTGAATTCATTTGAGTCGATAACTGGACGCAATAAGTGTGAAAACAAGACGAGTTGAAATTCACAAACATGAATAAGATGTGTCATCTTTTATGACTGATCTTTTTAGCATTGATTGTGCAAAAAAGAAGTTTTATTTTTAATAATTTAATGTGTACGTCATTATAATGATTATTTTATTGAATGATATCATAAACATAAACTAATTGTGTTTTCTTATTTTAACTATACTATGGTAGTTATTATTCTTAATAACCTTTTATTAAAAAAATTGAACACAAAAAAGTAAAACATACAAATCAAGAGAATTATCAATACCTAACGAGAGTAGCCATGTTCTATATTTATAGACATATGGGATTAAAGTGAAATATTCAATACATATTTTTAGCCGAATTCGATTTGCAGTTGGGTTAAAGAAATCCTTGCTATTTCAGTTTTTCACAATCATGCCTGCAAGCCCATGTATATAGACCATTAGACTTTATTGGCTTGCTCTAGAAAACAATTTTATTATTTATAGAGGTATGCATCGGTTGGTCGGTTCGAACCGACCGACCAAAAATTTTCAAACCGAAAACCGATTCGAACATACTTTTTTGAATCGAACTGAACCAATTTATAATGTCAGACCGATCGAAAATCGAACCAAAAAATCGATCGGCTTCGATCGAACCAAAAAACCGATCGAAACATATTTTATATATATATATATATATATATATATATATATATTTTAAATAAACATATTTTTATCCTAATTATTTAAATAAGATATTAATTAATTATTATATAAAATATATAAAAATAATACTTTCGATTCGGTACGGTTACCGACCAAACCTAAAAGATAAAACCGAGAACCGAACTGAAAACCGATTTTAATTAAAATTTTGAATCGACCGGAAACTAACTTTCTAAAAAACCAAACCAATCCAAAATTATCGGTTCGGTTGATTTTTTTCGGTTCGATTGGTTGATGCACACCCCTAATTATGTGGAGCTTAGATTTCAAATAGGTGAAATAATATTTAATTTTGATTTGATTTGATCTTTGAAAAATACTAAAAATGACCCAATATTTTCTTTGTTTTTACATTTATGATTTGATCTTTGAAAATCTATGCAGCATCAAATTTTTTTAGGTGTATTTTTATTTTTAAAAGTTCAAAAACCATTGTCATTTTACTCTCGTTTTGATGTTATGTAACAACATTAACTGTCCACATCAACGTTTGTTAATCCTTATCTTAATTTTGTTAATATGGTTCAATTAATGGGGCCATACTGTAACAACAGAGCAAATATAGTGTCATATTTATAATTTTCTAAAGATTAGACTATAAGTGTAAAATGGGACGAAAGTCATACTATATTGCTAATTTTTCAAAGATTAGACAAAAATGATATCATATGAATAATTACACAGTCAAAATTAAAAATTGACATTAAGGCCAAAAGTTTGATATTGCACACATGGCTTGCTTTGATTTTGGCTGAAAAAGAAAATAGGTGGTCTGTATTTCTACGTCTAATAAACATGGTTTTTCAATGTGTGTTTAGGATGATATTGATGTCATTTCACTAAGCAAAATCATGTTATAATGAGTTATATTACAAAGTTTAGTGTTTTGTGAAAACTTAATACTTTGTGCTCCTTTCTGGAAATTTGTAGGAAAATAAAGATAATTTTGGAATGAAATCACATAATATCGAAGAGGAGTTCGATACGAAGACGTGGAGAAAAAATGAGAGCAATTCAGAGTTCGAACTAGGGAGAACGACTCGAAATGGGCGAGGCGCGCAGGCTTCCAGCGACCCGGACAACGACCGTTGCACCGCCGCTGTCGTGAGCATTTTGGAGCACGGGGGAAGTGACCGACCCAGCAACCGTTGGTCGGGGCGTTGCCGTCACCCCCTGTTCTAGGAAAAACATGTTTTCTCCTATTTTGACCGATTTTCTCACCTTTTTCTCACCCTTTTTTGGCTTTTCTTCCACACTACATTATAAATATAAACCCCCAACACTTAGAAATGAATGATTCTTTGGAAACCTAACCTTCACATCACATTACACACATTATCCATTAATCCATTCCCCATTTTTCATCCATCTAGAGAATAAGTCATTCAATTGGAGTTAGAGAAGAAGAAACAATCAAAGAAGCAAGCTTGAAGACCAAAGTTTTAGGATTTGTCCATTCAAACTCTTGTATCTCTAATCATGTTTTCTATTGATTTTTGAATTTTGTTGAAAATGAGCATGATTGGCTAAATAAATTTCTTCTAGGGATTAAACTTAATAGGTTTGTGATGGAATGAATGTTATTTTGATAAAACTCTTGATTAAATGTCTATATTTTCTTATCCTCTTGGTTTGTCATGTATGTTGAATGATTGACCATCATTTATGCATTTATCTTTGGTGTTGTCTTGAACTCGAGAAAGAAGAGTCGACACTTAAATGAGAATATAAGACACGTCATCTCAATAAACCAGGGGGTTGAAAGTTTGAGTGAGGATTCTTGATGATCTTAGGTGCTTTTTGGAGTTATAGGCTAGCAATTGATTGGGGACGACGATTTAAGTCCATAATCTACCGTTCTAGTCGTCTGGGAGGGAGCTAAGGCTAGTTTAGAGATCAATCCTAGATCATTAGTGTTCATTCAAGAGTTAATCATATAGAGTGAGTTCCAATCACTACCGATTAATTTTTAATCCCTATGATAGCTTTCCATTCTTTAACTTCCTTCGTTCACATTCGTTTTATTAAATTTTTCATAATTTATTGTTTGCTTATTAGTTAGTAAACAACCCAATTTGAAAATAATTAAGTCTAGATAGATTTGGGATAGCAAATTAATAGTAGCCATAATTTAGAATGTCTAATCCTCATGGGATACAACCTTTCTTGCACTAATTGTAACTACAACGTACACTTGTGGAATCGTAGCCAAAATAAGTAGTGAACAACGTCCAAATAGGCCCGACCATGAAAATTTGCTTGGTAGTTTAAGTGTTGCATATCCTGGACTAACACAACATATTTATTCTGTTTTCCCTTAAAAGTTCAGTTAATATATCGTAACTCAGTTGGTAAAATATTTTTCCCAATCAGTATGTCGAAGGTTAGAATAACTTAGTGCGAGTGTGAGTCTACCAACAACAACAATAACGGTTATATATATATATATATATATATATATATATATATATATATCATTTTCTATTCATGACATATATTTAAATGATGCATCCCAGACGAGTGGCGTCAACACCTATAGATATGGATGTTAATTTAGCCTGAAATCCATGGGTTGGTCCGAAATAGACCGACAATCCGATAGAATTAGAGTTGAAATTTTTTAACCTGAATAGCCCAAACCGAATAGCTCGATAATCCGAGTGAGTTAGTCTAAAAGTAGCCCAAACCCGAATGAGTTGTCTCAAAAATTGAGTGGTTGCCCGATTAACTAAATTTTTCCTCGTTACATAGCTTTCAAACTTCATTATTTGCTCTTGAAAATTAGTATATTACGATTTAAAAAAAAATACATGTGAAATGTATTTTGGTTTAATATTTGAAAGTTATACTTATCATTTCACTTATTTGTCTATTTACTCCAACGCAATATATATATATATATATATATATATATATATATATATATATATATATATATATATGTGTGTGTGTGTGTGTGTGTGTGTGTGTGTGTGATTATCAAGAAAATATATATATGTATAATTTATTTTTCACTTAAATCTTCTGGCCCGATTGACCCAATGGGTTAGCCCGAAACCCGAGAGTTTAGGGTTAGGATTAAATATTTTTAATCCAAAAAAATATCAACCCGAATAGTCTTTACTGAATAGCCCGACAACCTGAGTGGGTTGGACCGAACCCGAACGGATTAGCCTGATTGACATCCCTAATTGTAGACAATATTGCATCGTTGTACATGTTATGTGTTATCGATGTTTGATTTGACATATGACGATATGTAAGAGTTACACAAATAATATTATCCAACCGACTCAGATGGTTCACATCAATTTACAGCAAAAAAATTACTCCATTCATCCATCAAAAACTTGTATTTGATTTTTTGGTCCGTTCATCAAAAGTTTATATTTTTTAATTTTTGAAACATAAATTATCCTTCATCTATCAACTTATTTATAAAAAAACCACATATGACCCATCATTTACTCTCATTATCTATTAATATATTTATTTATTATCTCTATTTATTTTATTCTTATTATAATTTATTAAAATATGTATCATAAAAAATAGTATAAATTTTTGATGGAGGAAAGAAATAATTAGTGAATAGGATGCGCCTCAAGCGGGTGGCACTGGCGCCGTTGGCGGACCCAGAGGGGGGCAATGGGGCCACTAGGCCCCCATGGGTCTTAAAAAATTACTAGGTATTTATATGTATTTTTCATATAATTGTTAAAATAGATTAATATTTTTTGTTGTGGTAGAGTTGTGTATTTTGTATGATAGAGATATTGAGTTGATTTTTTTTTGTCATTATTGGTGTTATGTTTTTTAGTATCTTAGTGAAAATATATTTGCATTTAATTTTTGATTATGTGCAAGTTATGAACAATACGAGTTTTACTTGCATACAATTATTGTATATTTTATTCTTTAATTAAAAACTTGATATCCTATACCATTAAACATTTTCTACTATTATATTATTCTATCATTTGATGCTTGTTTATAATTGCACATGTATCAATAATTAGAAATATATTTTGCTTTTATACTATACTATCAAGAAGTGAAGTTTAAATTCAATAAAGCTTTGTTTGTCGTTCCTTCTTCATAATTTAGAAGATTGTAAATTAGAGTTCATTTCAAATATTATTATTATTTAGGTAGATGAAAGCATATATGTTTCATTTTCACCATTTAATTGACCTATCCATCCAAACAAAAAAATGAAATAGAAATATTGTGAGATGATCATACTTAACCTTTTTTGATATAGTGACATAATTTAAATAGAGTTATGGTGGTATTAAAATTAGTATTTTTTTCAAAGTTTAATTTTAAAATTCTTCTTATAGATTTATAAATTATATACTCCCTCCATCCACAAAATTCATTTATTTATTTCCTCTTTGGGCCATCAACGAGAAACGTTTACTTTTCTCTTACGGACATGATCCCACATAATCCCTCGTATGTTATGGGTCTCATTCTTCACTAATTTACATTCAATATAATTTATTAAAACATGTACCACTAAAATTTGTAAACGAATTTGATGGACGAAATGAGTAATTATTTAAATCCCCTAAATAAAAAGTCTGAGTAGACCGACGCCTATCGACAATATCGCATTTTTATACATGTTATGTGTTACTGAATTTTGATTTGACATATAAAATTAAATATTTGTCGAATCAACTAAAAGTAATTCAAATAATATTATCCAACTAACACGGATGGTCCACGTCGAATTTACTAATGAAATTAATATTTTGATCATTCTGCTTCACTCGAATGCAATTCATGTAAATATCCAAAACAATTGTCGAAGATAATTTAATTAAATGATTAAGAATATAGGGGTCTTTCAAGTATCCACATCTAATTAAGACATTATCAATGAAATTAAAATAAATGCTTAGACGAATCAGAATTAGGTGCATGGCATAGAAACGTGGGAGAAGTAAAATGATCATCCTATCAAATCGTAAAGCGCAATTTACTTTAGTTTCTCATAATAGAAATGCCAAATTCTTAATTATGCTGTATTAAGATGTATAGAAATACTTTTTAAGAAAAAGATGTATAAAATTATTGACAATTAACATTGAGATAAGTCGTCATCTTTTACTATATATATTATATATGCTTCCATTTATGTGGTGGAGTTTCTTTATGCCCATTATTATAGGAATCTCTAGATTGACAAGCAAAAAGAATTAGTTTTATATTAGTAAAAGAAGCACTAAACAAAGGGTAGTGCTAAATGTACATAATATGTACATATATAATACCCCTAAAATTTTGATCAAATTAGTAAGTTCTTTTTGGGGTGGTTCGGTATTAATTACTCCTCCGTCTCAAATTTAATTGCACACTTGCCAAATTGGACTGTCCCAACCCAATTAGACATGCCAAAATGGCAAAATTAAATTCTTAATCTACCCTTTTCTCTCCAATCATGCTCTCCATATTCTACTCTCTCTCTCTCTCCATATTCTATTTCTCTCCTACTTTATTAACATTAAATCTTGTGGGACTAACACCATTAAACCCTTTAACCCATTTTTTCTTAATCTTTGTGCAAAAGTATTGTGCCAATTTATTGGACGGAGGGAGTATTATATTGCATGATTAACCTCTCCTACAATTTATGGTTAAAATTGGTATGAGTTGACTAATGATTTTATTTCTTTTACAAAATAAAATTAATTAATTTAATAAAATAATTATTGCTTTCATTCCAAAAAAAATCATTCAATTTTATTCTCGTAATTAATTCATTATTTTTTGTTTGATTAATTTCCTCATTATCCCAAAAAAAAACACTCCTAGAGAAAAGGAATATAAAAATAAATAAATTTGTCTGATTAATCCCCTCATTATCCAAATAAAATTCTTATTTACATTTATTTTTATTTTTATCTCTTAACTTGATTCCTTTTTTAGTCAAATATTCAAAAAAGGAATACAAGGATAGGAATTAGAAAATTACTATAGTCATAATTATTGCACTAATCAGTGAAATATTATTAAGGAAAGACTAAGCACTTTCCTTCTTTAAAATGGACTATAAAATACTTGTATCCCTTCCCTAATTATCTTGAAGGGGGTAACTATGAAAAATAAAATTCAATATAAATGGAATATTCCCTTAATTTTTGAAAATGATGGAAAATGACCAAAAAATATACTCCCTCTGTCCCATTTAAAATGTCTACTTTCCTTTTGGGTTTATCTCATTACAAATGTCCCATTCCATTTTGGAAATAATTAACCTTCAAAAGTGTGGACCCTACCATCTTTTTAACACTTTAACCACTTTATACCTTTCTCCTAAATAACCAAAAGAAGGAGACGTTTTAAGTGGGACGGAGGAGTACATATTATGTACATCTAGCATTTTCCCTAAACAAAGGCCATTGTTGAATTCTTTTGTCTTGAAGTTACCTTAAATGTGTAAGATGAATTCCTCTTGCCATTCAAGGAAAAAGTTCCCACACAAAATTAAACAGTTAATTAAAAATGTTTTTTTCTTTTTTTTTTACATGTTGCTGAGAAGTATACATGGAAACTTGTTGAGTCGGGACGGGAGTTGGGAATAAATGCTAATTCTAAGTGGAGTAACTTTTTCTTTCTTCTTTTTTTGAATGGATACGGTCAATTAAATATGTGAGATGATGATTTCGTCCTCCAAATAAATTAAATCACAATTTATACATACCTAGCACGAAAGACATTAAATATTTTTATATACGAATATTTACCTTTCTAGTGGACAATCAGATCTCTTACCTCCATGCTCAATCGACCTACTACATGTACAATAGGCGGGAAGACTTGATTTGTAGAACAAATTAATTTCGATTATTATATTACTATTAATTACAACATGTCACCTCCTCGTACAACGATCAACTTTGTCAAACATTAATTGTGACATGATACATAGTTTTGTATGCATGATTCCATTGTCAATTAGCATATAGTCATCCTACCAATCAAGAATTATTAGTGAATCATATACCCTTTTCTTGAAAACATTTGTATACAATACCTTATTTAATTAAATTATATAGTCTTAAATGTCATTGATAAAATATATTTTGCGTTTGTCCGAGTTTTATCATTTTGTTGCACTTCCGGGCTTTAGCATTAGTAAACACCAACTATTCATGTAATTAATATGTGCTACAGTCTAGCTATGCTTAATAATAATAATGATTTTGTATTATTTTTGTTATTTTGGCTTTGAGAAGAGAGAAGAGCAATATCTTCCCAATTAGTGGCGTAGCCAGGATTTTCCAAGAGGGGGGGCTTTAACTGACGGTAATAATTTCGATGATTGTTGATATTTGAAGAATAAAAAAAAAATTGGCTTAGGCTTGAGCCTATCCTTGCTTCCATGTGGCTCCGCCACTGTTCCCAAATTAGCTATAAGAAAATGGGTTAAGGAGTGGTGGGTTTGAAGTTTGTTTCCGCTATTTGCATGGATTTCCAATTCATATCCCATTTTTGTCCGCTCATTTATCGCGTTTTTAATGAATATTTGGGATGACAGTAGATTATGAATTCGATGATATACCATAAAAATTATTCTTGATGGATAAGAATTACCCACTTAGTCAGTGGGGAGCACGACCTAGCAATTAGCATAATTATCCATACTATTTGATGGGTGTGGGTGTGGGTGTGGGTGTGGGTGCAGGTGCGGTTGTGGGTGCGGTGCGTGCGTGTGCTAAATATCTTAATTAGGACCCGCATATATAAGGGGTGGTCTCCTGTGCTCGCCTGCACACAGTGAGACCATTTAATTAATTTTTTAATTAATAATTTTTAAATTAATTTTAATTAAAAATAATTAATTTAATAAACATTAATTGTAAATTAATAAATTATAATTATGACTTAATAAATAATAATTTTGAATTAATAAAGTCTAATTGGAATTAATAAACACTATCATGAATTGATAAACCCTAATGAGAATCAATAAACCCTAATTTTGAATTAATAAACCCTGATTTTTGAATAGTAAACCCTAACTTTGAATTAATAAACCTTAATTGTGAATTAATAAACCCTATCTAATTTTGAATAATAAACCCTACATAATTTTGAATAATAAACCCTAATTTTGAATTAATAAACCTTAATTATGAATTAATAAACCATAATTATGAATTAATAAATTCCAATTTTGAATTAATAAATTTAATTATAAATTAATAAAATCTAATTATCCTTACTCACCATAATTAATATATAATTATTTAACAAAAAACAAGGGTGAACTCACGTTGAGACGGAGCTCACCCAAGTTTTTGTCCATATATAATTATATATTTTTATATTAAATTATATTAAAATTATCATTATGTATATATAAAGGGGTTGGTTATAATATAATTATATTTTTTATGAGAAACTTGCTTAGAACACTGCAATGAACTTATAAAGTCACTGCATTCCTCTCGAAAGTTATTGTACTAAAAGAATAATTTTTTTTTGCTCCTTATGAGATTTGAACTTAGGTAATACATTCATCCAACAAAGTGATGTATTCACTGTAGATCTTAATGATCCAAGGATCTATGGATTATGTTTTGATCAAAATACATTTTTACTTTAATTATTAAAAAAATCTAATCAAGTCCTAATTTTCATGAAATTATTTTGTGTAATGAATACGATTGTGGTTATTTAAATACCCAAAGAATGATGATGTGCATAAAAAAAGCAATTTGCACGGGCAATGACGGAGTCAGACATTTTCTTTGGGGGTGTTTACCTCATTGTAGTTTAGGAAAAAATCAAGAATATATTAAAAAAAATAGAGATAAAGAATAATCCTACTATCTATATTATGTCTCAACATTAAAAATAGAAATTAATAATCATAACTAAATTCCTTTTCTAGTATGTATTAACATTCATATGAGATGATCTCATGTCAAGACAATCTTAAGTGAGGACGTATGAGAATCACACCAATTGGAATTAATAAACAAAAATTGAGACCTAATAAGCTCCGATTTGAGATTAATAAACTATAATTGGATATAATTCACAGACATCCTCACATAAGGACTTATCACACATCAAACCTTATCTATTTGTATTCCAAACTAATGGGTACTGATAATATATTACGATTATCGAGGAATTAAAACTTATATCTTAAAAAATTGAGTAATTTAGTCCACTATAAATAAATAAACAGACTATCAATAATAACTATATAAATTAGAATAATTCAAAGTAAATTATATGAATGGAAAAAAATATTATTTTATAAGAAAAGTAGAATATTGATTCTCGGATGAACATAAATCGAGGATGTTTTGCGGGACGATAAAATAACAATAGTTTTTTTTTTCTAAATAATAGCTATTATTATATATTAAATTACAAGAATGTCCCTTCGTTTGTGTCATTCCGAAGATAGATCCCAGGCTGCTGATCACTAATTAAAAAAATTCGTACATTAATATATCAATATTACGTTAGTACATATGTATATTAGAAACACAATAAGTAATTAATATATTTTCCCTCAAAAGGGGCTGTTTACTTAAGTACAAACAAATTGAACGTAATATTGAGGATCCAACATAAAAACGATAAGAGAATATATGCAAGCGATAGATCAAATATATTTTGGATCCTTCGAGATCAATTAATGAATGCTTATCATGAATATGCTTCATTCCACTCTTTACCTTTCCATTTATATATAAGTCTCCGACCTTCAATATTTTCATTTCCAGTACTAATATAGCTCTCTCTCTGTCTGTCTCTCTGTCCGTCTGTCTGTGATATACAGAAATGGCAAGAACATCAGAGTCACTGATAGTAGGGAGGGTGATAGAGGATGTTATTGATTATTTTAGGCCTAGTTTAACCATAAGTGTGAGTTATGGCGGTAGACAAGTTTGCAATGGATGTGAGCTTTATCCTTCTGCTGTTGCTACCACCCCAAGAGTTGAGATTCAGGGAGGTGACATGAGGACTTTCTACACCTTGGTAATATCTATCTATCTATCTATCATGTATTATACACAGATGATATCGTACATGTAGAAACATTCCCTCCGACTCTTATATGTTACAATAATGCTGCTTTTGATGACAATCGAAGATCATACAAATATCATTAGTCCAGATTGATTTTTGGGGAGATAAAATTTATATTTGATCATCTCTCATATATATATATATAAGGGTTGGTTATGGTTAGAAAGCTCATTAATGTAGGAAATATGAATAATAACACATCTTTTATATTTCTGTAGCACAATCAGAATTACTATGTTGCACATATTAGTTTAGCACATATTTCATCCATTCGTAGCACATATGCTAAATATATTAGTTTAGCACATCTTTTATTGCAGCGTAGCACAATAATGGTTATAATGTTGTACAGTAATCCGCGTAGCACAAAAAACACAAAATCGTAGCACAATCGAAATTAAATCTCAACCATTGATCCATTAAATCAAAGGCTCAGATTCATTCATATTTCATACCAAATTATCATTTTCTACCTGAACCATCTCCTATATATACATAAATATATATTTTTTAATACACAATATTTTCATGATATGATTAACCATCCAAGCTTCTAGCTGTATTTAGTATATAATACTCGATGATCATGTGTGATGATCCATTCCCATTTCATTATTCTGTTGAAATTAAATATTTATAAATTTTTGGGTATAATGATGCAGGTTATGACTGACCCTGATGTTCCTGGTCCTAGTGATCCATATCTCAGGGAACATCTCCACTGGTATATGGTGTAGAATTGAAAATTAAATGGGTTTCTATATTTAAATTTCATGTTAGAGTATAGTATTTGATAAACAAGCCAATATATAAATCAGTTAACTGTTATATTTCTAATATTGATGACATTATGTCCAAATGATTTGTGCTCTATATGTATATATAGCAAGGCTGCTTGATATAAAACAAAACTCTATCATTTAAGGAATTCAACAAACTTTATTCTATTTATTATATTCGGATCAATTTGTTTTGTACACGTTAAAGTTCAGGTGCAACAAACAGCATTTATTTACATCGTATGAATACACACATGTTTATTATATACATCTTTACAAATAATAATTGATACACCTAATAGTAATTCGACAAGTGCATAATAACCTACTCCGATTCTCTATTCTAATATTTCTGTATGTTCAACTGGTGTCTCACTAATAAATTCATTATTTTAATAATTTTTTTTATATATTATTATTACAATATATTAAATCCTAACTATATAACATCGTTACAAAAAAATGAAGCTTAAGAAATTATATACTCTAACTAAAAATTATATATAATTATATATATCCTTATGGGATATAATCAATTGTAATTAATAATTTCGATATTTAACTAAAATACAATAAATTGAAATTAAAGAAAATGATAAAAAAACCTTAAAAATGAAATTGAAGAAAAAATATAGAAAAGATAAAAACAAGAATGATACACAAATGAGACACCAAAAATATGAGATAGAGAATTTCAATGTTAGAATAATGTAAATACACCAAATTGTGCTCCATTATTAATTTATTTTCTTTTGGTAAATATTTGTTACAGGATAGTCACTGACATTCCAGGCACAACAGATGCTACATTCGGTAAGATCAATACTGTCTCTTTAATGTTAGTATCTCCAACAGTCACTCTATAATATAATTTTATTCTATTATAGAATATTTTGAATTCTAATAATGCAATTTACTCTATATTAGAAGAAATGAATAGTATCACTCTATATATAAAGTGACACTATTTATTTCTCTAACTTTTTTTAACTCAATAATATAAGGTATATAAAATATAGTATTCCTTTGTAGAAATAAATATAGAGTTATTGTTGGAGATGAATTTATGATTACTCTATATTTTACTCTACAACGGTGTAAAGTTCATTGTGTTGTAGAGTAAACCATTGGAGATGCTTTAAGGGATCGATGGCGATGAAACGTTACAATAGTATTTTAATATATATATATATATATATATATATATATATATATATATAGTAAGGTCCAGAACCATTTTAATGTGACATCTAAAAACCACAAAAATTTATTATGAACAAAATAAATTCGTTATGAAAGTTAATGTCATCCATTGGGAAAATTACTGAATCACAAAATTCAAAAATTTCACCAAGTTCGAATCTTATGATGGGTGAAAATTCTTTTTTTTTTTTTTTTCGAATTCAAGAACTTTTCTAGCGGATTCATCAAGTTTCATAATGAATTCATTATTTTTGTTGTCATAATAAAAATGATTCTCACGTTAATCTCCATATATTATATATATATATATATATATATATATATATATATATATATAGATAGATAGATAGGGTAGATACAGAAAAATAGTGAAAGGGAACTAACTCTATTTTTGGAGACAAGGAGTGCTAAAATAATTTATTTTATTTTTTGACAAAGTACAAATAAGATTAAAAATAATAATTCGGGATGATAGTGCTCTCCTATCACCCCTGAATCCACAATATATATATATATATATATATATATATAATTTGTAAGAACCTTCTTTATAGAATAAATTATGAATTAATGAATTCGTTGCGAAAGTTGATAGTTCAAATAATAAAACTTTCATCTCTCATGGAATTCGAATTCAAGTGTAAGAATTCATCTAGTAAAGTTATGAATTTATTATTAATATTTATGATCGAAGGGTTGAAAATTGTGAAGTTTGATTTTTATTTGATCTAATTCATATGTGTGTGTGTGTGTGTGTGTGTGTGTATGAAGGTTGATTATAGAGGTGACTACTTCTTAGATAAGAACTCGAACAAATAATCACCGTTAGATTGAATATGATGGGTCGACTCATAATTATTTAATGAAAAAGTTAGTCAAATCTCTAAATTTTCGTTATTTGAATTTTTCATATTCTATTCTTCGTTGTTCGTGTAATTCATGTTATTGTTTATGTAATTGTAGTTATTGTGCATGCTATGACATTTCAATTAATTGTTATGTTAACGTAATTCATATTATCGTGCATATAATCGTAATGATTATGCATATTGAATTACCGTAAACAAATATGTAAAATTTCTTAATTATATGGCTAAATGATAAGCATTAAAATTTGAGGATAACAAAAATGATGAATTAGTTGCAAAAATTAATGAATCTGCTGAGAAAGCTATTGAATCCAAAAAAGGAGAATTTTCGCTTCTCATAGGATTCGAACTTGGATGATAATTCTGAATTTTGGATTTTTTCCAACGGATGCATTAATTTTAGCGAATTCATTTTGTTCATAGTGAATTTTTATGGTTCTTAGTTCTCATGTTAAAATTGGTTCTTATTTGAACATCAATATATATATATATATGAATTGATTCATTTACATACATAAATGAGAACAAATCACATCCATTAGATTTGGAAATCACATAGTTATTTTTAAATGTGGATCTGAATTAGTTATATGCATATTTCTTCATATAATTGTGCATTTGTATATGTGCGTCATAATTTACACATTAAATTTGAAGCGTCTATATTGATTTATCAAGGGTTGATATTTGTTCTCATCTCTATACTATAAGAAGTGTCTACATGATAACTACTATATATATATATGTATATATAATTAGATACGCAAAAACACCGATATGAAGGAATGAAATGCTAATGGAGATTCCTATATTCATTCCTAATCTATGAATTGTAAGATTTTAACAGCATGAATCACCATTCTCAAAGGATTGTTTATTCCAATGAACATGAGATTAACTATTTCCCCCAATGGTATTAGCTATTCCCATGAACATGAGATTAACAAAATTTATTTATTTTTTCTAACAAATTATTCTTATTTATTATTTTATCTTATAATAATAATAATAATAATAATAATAATAATAATAATAATAATAATAATAATAATAATAATAAAGACCCATAAAATAGTAATATTTATGATAATATAAATAGTAATTATTAATAGTAAATAATTATATTATAATAATAATGATAAAACTTATAGTTATTACTAATATTGACATAGTAAAATATAATTAATAAAATAAATAAATATATTACAATAATATTATTATTATTTTAATATGATAAATAATAATAATAACAATAATAAGAAGAACAAACAATAATAATAATAATAATAATAATAATAATAATAATAATAATAATAATAATAATAATAACAACTAATAATAATATTAAAAAATAATATTAACATAAAAACATTAATACCAATACACATTATATTAAAATAATGTATTAATAATTATTAATTAATTAATAATAATAATAATAACAACAATAATAATGATAATCTTAAATATTACTTCATTCGTCCACTAAATTCGTGCATTTAATTCCGTTTTGGTTCGTCCATGAAAAATGTTCACTTTCCTTTTTTGGAAACATCAACTTTACATTTTTACCCTAAATCTATCTACTTATTTACAAAAAAACCACCTATGGCCCATATTTTTACACTCAATATCCATTAATATATTCATTTATTATCCCAACGACACTCCTTTTTATACTCACTTACTTTACACTCATTACAAGTTATTAAAACCCGTGCCACCAAAATCAATGAACGATTTTGATGGACGGATGGAGTATTATATATTATGATGATTATTATTATTATAACATAAATTATAAAAATTAATAGTCATTTCATTTATTTTATTTCATTCATATTCGTTCATTTCTTGTACATACCAGTTATAAGAACCACATATTTCATTCCTATCATCATTATGTTCAAATATTTATTTCATTCCTATCTAATTTCATCCCTACATACTAACCATCACCTTAAGATTCGAATTCCACTTTACTAGTTTAGCTGCAGCAAGTTTTATTTTATTTTTAAAAAAAGAGTAAAAGAAAAGGAAATAATTACCGATGTATAAGGCCATCTCTCTCTCATATATATGTAAATGTGTTCAATTATTATGACAGGAGAAGAAGTGGTGAGCTATGAGAAACCAAGGCCGAACATAGGAATCCATAGGTTTGTGTTGGTTGTTTACCAGCAGCGAGCGAGGCAGACGCTAAATAGCCTGCCTACGTCACGTAGCAACTTCAACACTCGCCGTTTCGCGGCGGAGAACGACCTGGGCCTCCCTGTCGCCGCCGTCTTCTTCAACGCACAGCGGGAAACCGCTGCCAGACGCCGCTAACTACGCCCTATGAACCCATACCGTTGCTTAAATGACTTCACTTAAAAGGGATAATTATCGCAATAATTAATTACAAATGTGTGGAATTAAACTTGGACAATCTGCGGGGCCTTTAATTTTTATATGATTCTCTTTCGTTTTTCTTTCTTCATTTTTCTTTTTTGAGATTGTGATTGAATGTGAAAAATGTTTATGGAATGTGGTTTTGATATACCTGCCAAAATGTGTGCATATATATATATATATATATATAGAATTGATGAAATGAGAACTCTAACTTTTTTTAGAATTAAGAAGTAATGTGGTCCATCCATTCTTTATAATCTAACGGTCATGATTAATTATAAATCTTTTATTATCCTCAGATTTTAATAATAACCGTTTAACCCTATAATTAAGGGATTTCATATATTTATTTACTTAACTGTTCTGATATGCACAATCACAACGATTACATGCACAACAGCTTGAATTTTATGAACATAACAATTATTTTTTAGACAATGCTTTCTTTTGTTTTTTAAGGGGGAAAGGAGTGGATTTTACCGTTTTATTGCAAGTATCCAAGTGTAGAATATCTAAACAACGCAAAAAAAAGTTGTGTTGGAAAAGGTAGTACTGAAGACAAGATGTAACTACTTGCCGGACGTATTACAACTTAAAACTGAAATGTAGAAAGAGATCAAACTAACAAATGACTAAACCGTATTGTAAAACAATTGAAACAAAAAAAAAACGTAGAATGATGATGCCGAGTCGAGGAGGCCTCTTTCCGCAAGACGAGATACGCCCGGTAGTGCTTTCTGCTCGCGATCGCTCCAAAGGTAAAACGGCGTCTCGTGGGTGGCAAGACCAAGAACCAACGAGCTCCGCGAACCGGACGGAGGCGAGGATGAGCTGACACAAAAATGTATGCAGGAGTGCTCTTAGGTATGCCGGAATGCTTTTGCGAAGAGGTGGCTTATCTTTGGGAAGACATGTCCTATTTATAGGCGTCGCCCCTCACGGGAGCATCTTGGAGTCAACACCGCATTGATGTCGGGTGTTACGGAGTTATGTCCCCTATTGAGCGCGGCGGTTTCGGAGACAACGTGGGCACGCTTCCGCAGAGCCATCATGTCGGGCGTTACCGGCGGTTACGACGAACCGACAACGCGTGCGTCCGTGTTCATTGGACGATCCGGACGTCTCTTCAAGTGCACAAGCAGTCCAACGGATTGGGCCGCACGAGTTGGGCCTCGGACCAACTCCATCTTTGGGCTCGATCAAACGTTGATCCAAAATATACGTGCAATGGGCGGGAACCAGCCCACGGCAAGCCCACGAACAGCCCAAAGAATGCCCAAAGACCACCCAAAGACCAATTGCCAAGATCCAAGATCCAAGATCCACGATCCACGGACCACGGACCACGGAACCGAACCGGAGCCGAGCCGGGCCGGGCGGGCGGGCGGGCGCGCGCGCGCGCGGGGGGCGGGCACCGGCACTGGCGCGAACACGGGCGGGTGGCGATGGCGGCAGTGTGTGCGCGTGGGCTTTCCAAACCCATCACTTGTGCACATAATTATACTAAGTGTTCAATGAACCACTTATATAGACAATTAATGAAGGTACATTAATCAATGTGGGATAAGGATTAATTAATCCATGCTTATCCCTTAATCACATAACTCCATGTTTAAGTGACCAACTTTGATCCATTATTTCTCACTCACCGGAAATCGGATTTGAGAATGTGAATTGTTGGATTTGTATATCGAAAGCAATTTGGTTGAGCTTGTATACAATGTTTCTGTTACCACTATTACAATCTCCTATCCGAATTGAATAATTGATTGCATATATCGTGTCCCTTATCTCATATATAAGTTAGATCATACGGTGTGTAGAAGATCACGTAAGTCCGTATGATTGGTCAAGCTTAATGAGATATAAAAGTTTCATGGTGAGACAACTTGAGGACGAGTTGTCGGTATAGGCTCTGATATAGATAAGAAGTGACTTGACTTAGTTGCTTGTCTATGCCGGCATGCGTCTCGACGTATTGAAGGATCACGATGAGATAAGTTCTTCTATCGACCGTAGTGAAGAACCAAGATCTCGGTGACTTACGATGATCTAAACCTCGATAAGGTATTAGGTGAGTATGAGTTGTCGACCATCACTTTGACTTGTTATGGGTGAGGTTATATGTTCTAACCCAATATTCTCCGCATCTTGGGTGGTGACGGTCTTGTATGTCATGCTAGTTATCCGTATCGAGTCACCGTATCCGTTTAGGATGATGACGTCCCTTAAGGAGCTCAAAGGTTTATTGTACTAAACCCCGCAGTTGAGTTAGCTCAAGTACAATAATAAGGTTGAGTGGTACTACTTAAGGAATTAAAGATATTAATTATTTTAAGCGATCGATTGCTATAAATAATTAATGGACGCTCGATATCTTAAATACGGGATTCGTAATGTCTAAGTGCAAGCCCGACTCACATTCGGTAATAAAGGGTAAGTCAAGATTTATTCTCTAGTGGCATGAATGAATGTTTATAAATTAATTTATGTTCGGGTGAACATAAGATAATTAATTTATTTGAGGCCCATCTTTATTCCTTGCATTTGATCCCTAGGCTGGCCCATCCAGGCCCGTAGCTTCAATGAAATCGGCGCCCCCTATATGCTCTCTAAGGATATATTTTATTCTTTTTATCCTATAAGGATAATATTATATTTATGGGATATGCATGGATCATTTCCTTATGGGATTATGGTAATGCATTATAAATACAAGGTAAGAGATAAAGTCTAGGTTAATCCTCAATTATCTACAAGCATTTTTCAAGAATCTCATAGTTCTCTTGAGAGGATTTTTCGAAAATTGTGTGAGAGAAAGAGGGTGATTTTCCGAAGCATTCTCCATAGATCGTCCTCACTCGACGTTGGAGATTGGGCAACCGGATCTGATCCGGAAGATCAAAGCACGAGTCTCGACCGCTTGATCCATTCATCCCGTTCGATCGATCCCGACGGATCCAAAGGTAAACACGTGATAACCCTACGTGTTGCAATTAATTATATAGACGCATGCTAGGTTCATAATCAATGTATGGTGAATTAAATATCCAAGATAGATCCTGGGCGAGGGCTTAACATATGTTTTCCTACATTGGTATCGAGCACGGGATCGAATCTTCGCTCTGTTGGATTAATTCACGTTTGATTATAACGCGCGCTAATTAATTGTGGATCTTTCGCTCATCGTGGCTCGCTTTTTGTTTTTGTTGGTTTTGTTTTCACCACGAGAAAATCCGTGGTTAGATTAGATTTATTATTCTGTAAATCTTATCTGTAAAAGAAGAACGAAGACGAAAGCACGAAAGACGACACGACGGGAAAAACAGACGCGGGTGTCCCCTGCACGTTTTCTAGCGACCGAGCCTCGCGGTCGCGTGGACGATCGCGAGGGGCGCGGGCAGACATGGGCAAAGGGGCGGCGACTCCCGGCGGCGCGGCGGCAGGCGGCAGCGGCGCCGAGCGCTCGGCCTCGGCGCTTGGCGCCAAGATCGGCGACGCGGGCGCGCGACTTTCGCCAGACGGAGCCTCGGCGGCGCCGGCGATCGCGCATGGAAACCTCAACGAGGAGCTCGGCAGCGGCGCAGCGGTCGGCAGCAGCCACAAGACACGCATCGGGCGACGCCTCCGTAGCTCGCCGCGTCTTCTCGGCGAGGCGCGGACGGGGCAATTTTTGCGGGTGAGCTCGGCGGGTCGCGGTCGTCCTCGCGATCGCGAGGCAGCCCGCGAGGCGAGCACGCCAGCGCACGCGAATGAGGGGCGGCGGCAAGAAAGCGGGCGACCGGGGCGCGACTTTCGTGCAGACGTCCGGTGGCGCTCCGACAGCGTCATGCGCGCGAGGCGGCGCCGCGCGGCCGCAGCGCGCAGAGCTCCTCGGCGGCGGCGCAAAATAGGCGCGGATGGGGCTGGCGGCGCACGGGTCGTGCCCAGCGCTGCCCAACACATATTTTGGGCCAACCCGCCCGCACCGATTTTCGCCCGATTCCGTATTTTAGGTTCGATCCGCCCGCTCCACCGATCCGCCCATATCCGCTTTTGACGAATCCGTCCGTGCTGCGTGCACGCGAGGCCCGTTTCAAGTTTAATTGCATGCTTTGCAATTCTATGTAATAGATTAGGCAAGAAAGTGCAGGTTCCACGAGTGGGCCACGATGAACGTTTTATTTTATTTTTATCGTTCATTGCATGTCGTGGATGTTTAAATTATGCAGTAGCATGCTATGTATGTTTAAATTACGTTGACAAACCTTTAAGTGTTTTACGTATTTAAGTGCGCATAGTAAGCATGCTAGGTTTATCGCGTTTTCAAGCATATTTTAGAATTCTGCGAGCATGTTTTACATGTTGAGTTCTATAGACAAGCATGCTAGGATTACGTGATCTGCATGGACAAACCTTTTGAATAAAAAGACTAAGCAAGCAACCCGACAAATTAATTTTTCAAATTAAAATGTCAAGACCTCCACCTTTTGATCTCTAAACAAAGTGAGACGCACTGTGAGTAAACGTCCACCCGCGTGGCTTGCTTGCACTGTTTATCATAAGTTTGTTAGATGAGATTTCTAAATAAAATATTTTAAATCTATTGAGAAGTGGGAGTTTCATGTAAACGCCCACACGCGTGGCTTGCATGTGCGATTTTCATAAGTTCTCTAGAGATAGTTATAAAATAAGATAACAAAAGAATTTGAATTGGAAGCGGTATGGTCCTAGTGAGTATGCCAATTCTAAGAATTCATTTTCATTGTTAAAATGTGGTCATTGCTTAGACATCACCGAGTACAACTTCCCGAAGTCCCTTCTTGCGATAGTGATATGGTCTAGTAAGGTCCAATCGTTAATTTCATTTGTCATAAAGTTAAGTTGACATGGATTGAAATTAAACGACTAAAAGGTATATTTTAGTCTGGTCGAGGGGTTCATGTGTAAACGTCCACACGCGTGGCTTGCATGTGGGATTCCTTGGGCGATTGGAGGTTTCAATTAATATTGTTTTATCAAAAGGTTACAATATTATTGTTACGAATTATATGCGATCGTATGCTTATGTTTTTTCATTATCTTTTCAGATATGTCTCTTACACCGATTATCAATATGCTCGCACAAAATCCGTTATCCGGTCCAAATTTTATCGAGTGGAAGCGAAACATGGAATATGTTCTATCATTGAAGAACACATGTTTGTTCTCACTACTCCTAAACCCGATGCCCTTATCGACGATCGACTAATGAGCAATGAGAGTCGGCGGACTTTGGAATAAGTCAAACAATATGGCTAAATGCTATATGATGACTACTATGTCCAAAGGCTTGCAGTGCAGAGATCGATCGATGGTAGACGCGACGATATTTGGTCAAGTCTTGAGAGTAAGTTTGGGCGATCGGATCGGACGATCCGCTTCCACACAATGAGAGAAATCTTGGCGTGTAAGATGGAAGAAGGAAGTTCGGTCCATGAACATGTCTCACATGACTCATCTCATGGATAGTCTTGATCGGTTGGGAGGAGGTATTGACGGCGGCCAAGGTCGATATCATCCTCAATACACCGCCCAAGTCTTTTGAGAACTTTCGGCGTGAATGCGATCATGAGCAAGACCGAGTTTACACTTAGTCGGTTGTTTAATGATCTCGTTCTTTGGAAGGAGTTATGGGAAAAGGAGCACATGCTCTTGCTACCACATCTAAGGGCCCAAAATTTTCGTTGCAAAATGGAAAAGAAAAGGGGTACCAAAGGTGGAAGAGGCAAGGTAAATAGTGGGAGTAATGGGAACAAGAACGTGGTTGCCAGGAGGCTGAAGAAGCAAAGGAGAAGGGCTAGTGCTTCAGTGCGGTAAGATCGACATTGGAAGGCCAAGTGCCCTATGCTCAAGGCTCAAGGTACGCCGTTTGCTTTAGTAACGGAAACATGTTTAGCGACTTGTTCTACCCATTCTTGGGTAGTAGATACGGGCGCAACTGATCATGTTTGTTACACCTTGCAGGGGTTCCTGCGGACAAGGGAGCTGTTTGATGGCGAGATAACGATCTCCATGGGCAACGCGGCGAAAGTCGAGGCAGTTGCAGTTGGAGATGTTTCTTTGTGTTTTGGAACAACAGTTTTAGTTTTGAAAGACGTTTTATATGTGCCGGATTTTCGGCGGAACCTTGTTTCTGTTTCGAAATTATTTACTCATGGATATTCTGTTATTTTTGATAGTGGTGTTTCTATCATAAGAAATGACGGTTATACGTGTTGCACGTTATATAATTCGCTTTATACTATTTCTGCCAAACATAATACCTATAACTATGTTGCATCTTCTACAAACCCTAAAAAGAGAAAGTTTTCTTCGCAAGATGACACCACTTTTCTCTGGCATCTTAGATTAGGTCACATCAATCTAAATAGGATCCAAAGACTGGCTAAGAATGGAGCGTTGGGTAATCTCACGGTTACTCCGTTCCCAGTCTGCGAATCCTGTATAGATGGTAAGATGTCGACTAGACCCTTCAAAGCGAAGGGTTATAGAGCCAAAGCAATGTTGGAGTTAGTCCATTCTGACCTATGTGGACCAATGTCCACACAAGCTCGTGGAGGGTACGGGTATTTTGTCACTTTCATTGACGATTACTCAAGTGCACGGATACATATACCGCTTCACCGCAAGTCCGAATGTTTTGAGAAATTCAAAGAGTTCAAGGCGGAAGTGGAGACGAAGCTTGGTAAGAGTATCAAGTCATCTGCGCTCGATCGCGGTGGCGAATACCTCAAGAACGAGTTTATGGACTATCTAGTGAAGTGTGGGATTACATCCGCGCAAGACTTCACCGAGCACACCACAAACAAAATGGTGTGTCGAACGAAGAAATAGGACTCTTTGGAAATGGCTAGATCAATGATGAGTTATGCAACATTGCTGTTTGCTACGGGATATGCCTTATAAACAATGCATACTTGCTAAATCTAGTACCATCCAAGTCAGTCGAAAAGACCCCTTTCGAGTTGTGGTTTGGGCGCAAGCCCAGTTTAAGCCACATAAGGATATGGGGCAGTCCAGCACACGTGCTGAACAAGAAGGCTGACAAGTTGGAGGCTAGATCCGACGCAAGGCTGTTTATTGGCTATCCTAGAGGAACGAAAGGTGGTTTATTCTATAGTCCTAAGGATCAGAAGGTCATTATTAGCACTAATGCTCGATTCTTAGAAGAGGACTACATGAAAAATCATAAATCCAAAGTTGAAATCATTCTTCAAGAATTAGAAGATGATCGTATTCCACCACCGATTAGGCCAAAGGTACGAGATGTCGAGTCTAGTGGGAGGGATCGACACCAGATACTTCAAGAAATTGAAGTGGGTCGAGTTCCACTGGAGATACCGACCGTACAAGTTGTACCTACCCAACAAGTTGTGCAAGATAGAGAACCACAAGTTTCTGCACCCACCGTTGCCATAGTGCTCGTGAGAATCTGTCGTAGTGGGAGGGTTGTTCGTCAACCCGAGCGATTTATGTTCGTGGGTGAATCTTGGATTTAGTCCTGTGAAACGAGCAGCAATAATCGACCTATGGACATACAAGGAGGCGATACAAGATATTGATGCAAGATCATGGCACACCGCTATGGACTTAGAAATGGAGTCCATAACGGCTATGGATGTATATGAAAGACACTCTACCGGATGGCAAGGAAGCCATAGGTAGTAAGTGGATATACAAGAGGAAGAGAGATTCGATGGAGAGGTTTCGCTTTTAAAGCCGTGCTTGTGGCTAAAGGGTACTCTCAGATTGAGGAAATCGATTTCGATGAGACCTTTTCGCCTGTAGCAATGCTCAAGTCCATCGTAATTCTTCTCCGCCATAGCAGCCCACTGAACCTAGAGGTTTGGCAAATGGATGTTAAAACCGCTTTTCTAAACGGTTACCTTGAGGAAGGTAGAGACATCTATATGCAAAGAACTCAAGGTTATGTGGTGAAGGGTGAAGAGCATCTAGTTTGGAAGCTTAAGAAGTACATTTATGGACTTAAGCAGCCTCCCGTCATGGAACTTACGCTTTGACGAGGTGGTCAAGTCCTATGGATTTACCCAGTTGCCTAGCGAGAGTTGTGTGTATCGGTTAGATGTCAACGGTGATGTGGTATTTCTTGCACTTTATGTAGATGACATCCTTCTAGTTGGCAACAACGTGAAGTGTTATCGACGTAAAGAGTTGGCTATCCGATCGGTTTCAAATGAAAGACTTAGGAGATGCGTACATTCTTGGGATCAAGGTTTACCGAGATCGCAAGAAGAAAATGTTGAGCTTATCTCAGGCGTCTTACATTGATACTGTGATTACTCGTTTTAGTATGCAGACCGCCAAGAAAGGATTGCTACCTTTCAGACATGGCGTTCCTTTATCTAAGACGCAGTCACCTATGACTGCAAAGGAGATAGAGGAAATGAGACAAGTTCTTACGCCCGCCGTAGGAAGTCTCATGTACGCAATGCTATGCACGAGCCGATATCCGCTATGCGGTAGGCATAGTAGCTAGATATCGATCTAACCTCGACAAGCTCATTGGACTACGAAGAAGCATATACCAAGCACCGACAAGGACTCGAGATTATAGGCTAGTTTACCATGCAGATAGTCTAATGCCTTTGGGTTATACAGACTCGGATTTCCAAGCTGACCGTGATGAGAAAAAGTCTACCTCGGGCTATGTGTTTACCTTGGGAGGTGGAGCCGTATCCTTGCGGAGTGCAAAGCAGCGATGCATTGCGGACTCTACCATGGAAGCCGAATATGTAGCCGCTTCAGAGGCTTCTAAGGAGGCTGTATGGTTCAAGAACTACCTCATGGATCTAGGTTTGGTACCTGGTTTGCCCAAGAGTATCATAGTTTACTGTGATAACTCAGGTGCAGTGGCAAACTCGAAGGAACCACGGACCCACAAGGCGACCAAACACATAGAGAGAAAGTACCATGTCATACGAGAAATCGTTAGACGGTGACGTCTTGATTGAGAAGATTGATACGATGGATAACCTAGCGATCCATTCACGAAGAGCTCGCCGCAAAAGTCTACGACGGACACGTTAGAGGACTTGGATTGCGCTTGATGGCACCCACTTAGAAAGGAAACTTTGTATAAGTGGGAGATGTAAAGTGATGGTTTTGTTTGTAATAGCTAGTAGAGAGACACATAGTATACTAAAAGTTTGCTTTAGTATAAGTGGGAGATTGTTGGATTTGTATACTGAAAGCAGTTTGGTTGAGCTTGTATACAATGTTTCCTGTTACCACTATTACAATCTCCTATCTGAATTGAATAATTGATTGCATATATTTGTGTCCCTTATCTCATATATAAGTTAGATCATACGATGTGTAGAAGATCACGTAAGTCCGTATGATTGGTCAAGCTTAATGAGATATAAAAGTTTCACAACCGAGACAACTTGAGGACGAGTTGTCGGTATAAATGCATATAGATAAGAAGTGACTTGACTTAGTTGCTTGTCTATGCTTTGATGCGTCTCGACGTATTGAAGGATCACGATGAGATAAGTTCTTCTATCGACCGTAGTGAAGAACCAAGATCTCGGTGACTTACGATGATCTAAACCTCGATAAGGTATTAGGTGAGTATGAGTTCTTGACCATCACTTTGACTTGTTATGGGTGAGGGTTATATGTTCTAACCCAATATTCTCCGCATCTTGGGTGGTGGCGGTGCTTGTATGTCATGCTAGTTATCTCAGACGAGTCACCGTATCCGTTTAGGATGATGACGCCCCTTAAGGAGCTCAAAGGTTTATTGTACTAAACCCCGCAGTTGAGTTAGCTCAAGTACAATAATAAGGATGAGTGGTACTACTTAAGGAATTAAAGATATTAATTATTTTAAGCGATGATTGCTATAAATAATTAATGGACGCTCGATATCTTAAATACGGGATTCAGAATGTCTAAGTGCAAGCCCGACTCACATTCGGTAATAAAGGGTAAGTCAACATTTATTCTCTAGTGGCATGAATGAATGTTTATAAATTAATTTATGTTCATGGCTGAACATAAGATAATTAATTTATTTGAGGCCCATCTTTATTCCTTGCATTTGATCCCTGGGCTGGCCCATCCAGGCCCGTAGCTTCAATGAAATCGGCGCCCCCTATATGCTCTCTAAGGATAGATTTTATTCTCTTTATCCTATAAGGATATTATTATATTTATGGGATATGCATGGATCCTTTCCTTATGGGATTATGTTAATGCATTATAAATATAAGGTAAGAGATAAAGTCTAGGTTAATCCTCAATTATCTACAAGCATATTTTTCGAGAATCTCATAGTTCTCTTGAGAGGATTTTTCGAAAATTGTGTGAGAGAAAGAGGGTTATTTTCCGAAGCATTCTCCATAGATCGTCCTCACTCGACGTTGGAGATTGGGCAACCGGATACGATCGAGAAGATCAAATCACGAGTCTCGACCGTTTGATCCATTCATCCTGCTCGATCGACCCAAGCGGATCCAAAGGTAAACACGTGATAACCCTACGTGTTGCAATTAATTATATAGACGCATGCTAGGTTCATAATCAATGTATGGTGAATTAAATATCCAAGATAGATCCTCGGGGTGAGGGCTTAACATATGTTTTCCCTACATGAATACACCACGATCATCTACTCGGAACGTAGATCGATCCTATACCGTTTAATTTCACAAGATTAAACGTTACGTCACTCAAAATCTTGGTCAAAGTAGTCGGCAACTTGACCATATATATATATATAAAATATATATATAAGCGCTGAGCGCTGATTTCCAACAATCCCCACATGAGTGGAAATAGCCATATGCATGTATGCGCACACGCTCCTCAAGAGATGTTAAAATATTTGGACAGTGGTTTATGGCCTTGAACCTTCCATAGTTAGTACCATCGAGTACACATGCGGATTAGTGGACACGATGCCTTGAACTATTCCCCACAACGTGCAATTGAGACAATGGTATTAACACTTTAACACCTCAACCTCATCCGTTCTCACGTTTGATTCCATTTGGCCATGGACATCCACTTTGGATTCATAAGTGTTTTGTTTTAAGCGGCCCCACTCGCACTTACATAGGTGATTCTTTACCGAGTATCTTGCCATACTCAACCTCCTCGAGGTATCTTAGGAATCATTAAGAGTCAACGACTCAACCTCACCACTAGACAAGTTTTCCAACACTCGTTTGCTTTCTAGGGAACAGACTAACTTGAGTGTTTACACACGAACTCCTATAGCTTAGTTCTCCCATTGAACCAAGTTCTTGGGATCTCCAGTCATCATGGTTGGGTTACCACTATGATTGTTCTTAAGATGTGGATTTTAATCCCATTCCCTCTAGCAACTTGATCATTTGATCCCGGTTCAACCTTTGGTTAACGGACCGCAGATTATCTATTGACTTGACATAGTCAACCGAGATAACCCCACTGAGATCAAATGCCTCACGGTATTATGTCGCCGACGATATGTCGAGACTTACCATTATACAAACCACTTTTCGCCTTCCAATAGCGGCTTGGCTATCACGTTGAATCATCACCGTGGCACGGTTTAGACCAACATGGAATATCTTCCAAAAATTACGGAGCCACTGGCTTCCTCACCGCCTTTATCCAAAGCTATGAATTTCGATTCCATGGTGGATCGAGCTATACATGTCTGCTTCGTGGATCTCCAAGAAACAGACCTCCCCAATCGTGAACACGCACCACTTGTAGAAAGTGAATCTTTCGTGTCGATATCCAATTGGCATCACAGTACCTTCAAGCACCGGGGATATCTCGTGAAATGCAGCCCATGATATTGAGTATATTTCAAGTACCTCAAAACTCTCACTAGAGCCTTCCAATGCTCCTTGCTCGATTGCTCGTGTAACGACTCAATTTGTTCACGCAAGCAAGCTATGTCGGGTCGGTGCAATTTGTAAGATACATCAAAGACCCGATGACCTTAGCATAGTCTTCTTGTCCAACAAGGTTCACCGTTCTTACTCAAGTGAACATTGAGCTCAATGGTGTCTTAGCGGTAAATCGTCAAACGCGTTGAATTTCTTAAGCACTTTCTCAACGTGGTGAGATTGTGTCAAGATAATTCCGTCGATCTTCTTAGAATCTTGATTCCAAGAATCACATCAGCTAATCCCATGTCTTTCATGTCAAAATTTCTTTTAACATGCGCTTTGTGTCATTAATGACTTGAGTATTGCTACCCATGATCAACATGTCATCTACATACGCACACACTATAACATAACCATTATCGGTGTTCTTAACGTAGACACATTTGTCACACTCGTTGATCTTGAAACCATTTGCCAACATTATATTGTCAAATTTCAAGTGCCATTGCAACGACGCTTGTTTCAAACCATATAGAGACTTCACGAGTTTGCATACCGCCTCTCGACCTTAAGACTACAAACCCTTCGGGTTGTTCTATATATACCTCATCCTCGAGGTCACCATTCAAAAACGCAGTCTTAACGTCCATTTGATGAATCTCAAGATTGCATAAGCAGCAATTGCGAGAAGCACCGAATAGACGTAATCTCAAATCACGGTGAATAGGAATCAAGAAATCGCACTCTCTTTTTTAAACCCTTTGACAACCAAACGGGCCTTATACTTTTCAATTGATCCATCGCTTGTACTTTCTTTTAAGGATCCATTTGCATCCTAAGGGTTTACAACCTTCGGCAAATCAACCAGCACCCAAGTGTGGTTTTGCGAATAGAATCAATCTCACTTTGAGCGACCTCTCGCCGAGCATCCCGTCCGCCGAGCATAGGCTACTTTGATCGACGTTGGTTCTTCGTCCAACATGAACGCAATATAGTCGTGACCAAAATCCTTTGGCGTTCGACTTCATCGCCTCATCTCGGTTCCGACCCTCGGATCGGACCTCGATCGCTTATGCGATATCGGTTCTTCCTCCAAAGGTTTAGAACTCGAAGCTTCACCATCGCTCTATTGGTAGAGTGGCTTCACTTTATCCTTGTCTTTACATGGATAAACACTTTCAAAGAATATAGCATTCCTTGATTCAATCGTCGTCCCCACGGTCATATCCGTACCTCGACCGTGGATCGAAACGATAAAGCCGCTATTCAAGCATACCCAATAAAGATACAATCGATCGTTTTAGGTCCAATTGTAACTTGTTTAGGAAGAGGCACCTCAACCTTCGCCAAACACCCCACACTTTGAGATATTTGTACGATGGTTTTCTTCTTTCCACAACTCGTAGAGGTGACATCCTTACTCTTGGTGGAATTTTGTTCAAGATGTAGTTGGGTGTCAAAACAACTTCCCCTCACAAATGCAGGGCAACCTCGAACTAATCAACAAAGCATTCATCATCTCCTTAAGTGTTCGATTTTACGTCAAAGAACGCTTATTAGATCGAGGTGAATAAGGAGTGTCGTTTGATGTATTATACCACTTTCATTGCATAATGCCTCAAACGGAGCTACATATTCTCCCCTCTATCACTTCGAATGTCTTAATTCGACAATTAGTTGATTCTCGGCTTCGTTCTTCAAGTTTTAAAAGCTTCAATAGCCTCGTCTTTACTTCTTAGAAGGTAAAGATAACAATATCTTGTATGATCATCAATAAACGTGATGAAATACTTTTACCACCTCTAGTTTGTACAAACTTTAAATCACACACATCGGTGTGAATAAGTTCTAGAGGCTTAGTGTTCGTTCTACCGAATGAAACGGTAACTTAGCTATTTTGGCTTCCACACAAACCTCACATTTCGTTTGTGTATTAACCTCATTTAACTTTAGTAAATCTAAATTTACTAATCTTTTATTGCATTTAGATTAACATGTCCTAATCTACAATGCCATAAATCGAGCACTCACCAAGTAAGAGAAGTAGATGCATTTTCATTAATAGCAATCTTGGGTACACGGCAAGACCATTACATTCAATTTGAAAAGACCCCAAGAAGATAACCCCTACCAAGGAACTTCCCAAACTTAGTCAAGACAAACTTGTCCGACTCAAAACTAGTCTAAACCCTTGTTAACTAGAATAGAGCCCGACACCAAATTCTTGCGGATGTCCGGACATGCAAAGACATCCTTCAACGTGATCTCAATGCGGACGACATCTTGAGCACCACATCACCAACTCCGCAACCTCGGACGAAGCTTGGTTCCCCATGTTGAGCTTCCTCCCTCAGCAGACTTGTAGGTGGAGAAACACATCTTTTCGGCGCAGACGCGTGCTTGATTCTTGATGTCGATGAACCATCCACCTTGATTCTCGACGTGGTCGACTTCTTCGGTCACCACAGCAGCCAAGTCATCCTTGTCCCATTTGTCAAGTCCTTCTCGACAACATTGGTAACTTGTTTAGCCTTCTTCTTCTTTCGCTTACGACGGTCCTTACTCGTGTGGCCATGCTTGCCACATTAACAGCCCCGCCAAATTTACGGCAACCACATTCCTTTTGCCTTTGTCTTTGACATTGGGACGAACACGTTTGTTGGAGGGACCGCCCTCCAACAGTTGGCTTTAGCATCGATCGCCTTTCGCTTTTAAATCTTGTTTCTTCACGTCGGACTCGATCGCTAGTTTGACGATCAAGTCTTCAAGTGTCATATCATTTCGCAGTGCTTAAGGTAGACCTTCAAGTCTCTCCACCTGAGGGTAGCTTCTCAATCATCATAGCGACGACAAAGCCGTCCGAAACAGTGTGCCCTTCGGCTTGAACCTCGTGTACAATGAGTTGAAACTCTTGCACTTGGTCCATGATCGGTCGAGAATCGACCATCTTGTAGTCCAAATATTTGGCTACAATAAACTTCTTTGTACCTGCATCATCACTACGGTACTTCTTTTCTAGCGCATCCCACATACATTTGGATGTCGTTACAACAGCATATACACTATACAAACTATCTTCTAAACTACCAAGTATAAAGTTTTTACAAAGATAGTCTCCAGTGCGCCAATTATCATATGCTGCTCGGACGTGAAAGTCCGTCACTTCATCCCCCGGAATGGCGGGCTCATCTTCCACCAAGAAATTGGCGAAGCCCAATGTCGTGAGGTAGAACAACATCTTTTGCTGCCATCTCTTGAAGTCGGATCCTCCAACTGGCGCTTTCGGCGGGAGGCATCATCCTTGCGGTATGAACAGGCGCCGAGATCGATCCCAAACCGGATCCACCAACACCACTTGAAGTGTGCTGGAACATGGAACTCGAATGAGAACCACCAGTGTTAGATCCCATGGATCCAACAGTCGACCCACTGAAGAGTGCAGTCGTCGAGCCAATGGAACCACTAAAAGTGGAACCAAACGTTGAACCACTAAAGTGGAACCAACAATCGACCTAAAGGGTCCAATGGTTGACCCAAGGCATCGAACCAAACATGACCAAGTCATAGTGCCGTAATTGGCAAGAAGTGCGGGCGGCGGCAAGAAATGACGAGGAGGCAACAAGCAAGGCGAGTCGGTGGCGAGGAAGTCGATATCTCCAAGCAAAGGTTTAAGTTTCGAAAGTTTTAAGTTAATTAATAGTCTGAACTCCTTGGCAAGTGATATCTCATCTTGCGATTGTTGGAAAAGGTAGTCCGTAATAAAGCGATGTAACTACTTGCGGGCGTATTACAACTTAAAAGTAAATGTAGAAAGAGATCAAACTAACAAATGACTAAAGCGATTGTAAAACAATTGAAACAAAAAAAAACCGTAGAATGATGATGCCGAGTCGAGGAGGCCTCTTTCCGCAAGACGAGATACGCCCGGTAGTGTTTCTCGGTTACGCGATCGTCTCCAAAGGTAAACGGCAATGCGTCTGGTGGGTGGTCGCATCGCAAACAACCGAGCTCCGCGAATCGGACGGAGGCGGGGACAGAGCTTGGACACAAAAATGTATGCAGGAGTGCTCTTAGGTATGCCGGAATGCTTGCAAGATGGGTGGCTTATCTTTGGGAAGACATGTCCTATTTATAGGCGTCGTCCTCGCTGGATTTCAGATATCTTGAAAGCAGCTTGGTTGAGCTTGTATACAATGTTTCTGTTACCACTATTACAATCTCCTATCCGATTTGAATACTTGATTGCATATATTTGTGTCCCTTGTCTCATATATAAGTTAGATCATACGAAGGTGTAGAAGATCACGTAAGTCCGTATGATTGGTCAAGCTTAATGAGATATAAAAGTTTCACGGTGAGACAACTTAAGGACGAGTTGTCGGTTTAGGCCGCAGATAGATAAGAAGTGACTTGACTTAGTTGCTTGTCTATCTTTGGTACGTCTCGACGTATTGAAGGATCACAATGAGATGTGTTCTTCTTTCGACCGCCGTGAAGAACCAAGATCTCGATGACTTACGATGATCTAAACCTCGATAAGGTATTAGGTGAGTATGAGTTGTCGACCATCACTTTGACTTGTTATGAGTGAGGGTTATATGTTCTAACCCAAGATTCTCCGTGATCTTGGGTGGTGGCGGTCTTGATGTCACGCTAGTTATTTGTATTGAGTCACCGTATCCGTTTAGGATGATGACGCCCCTTAAGGAGCTCAAAGGTTTATTGTACTAAACCCCGCAGTTGAGTTAGCTCAAGTACAATAATAAGGTTGAGTGGTACTACTTAAGGAAATAATGTTATTAATCGCTTTAAGCGAATGATTGCTATAAATGATTAATGGACGTTCGATATCTTAAATACGGGATTCGTAAAAGTGCAAGCCCGACTCAACTTCGGTAATAAAGGGTAAGTCAAGATTTATTCTCTAGTGGCATGAATAAATGTTTATAAATTAATTTATGTTCGGGGTGAACATAAGATAATTAATTTATTTGAGGCCCATCTTTATTCCTTGATTTGATCCTGGTCGGGCCATCCAGCCCGTAGCAAGAGGAAAATCGGCGCCCCTATTGCTCCTATGGCAAGATTTTATTCTCTTTATCCCACAAGGTTAATATTATATTTATGGTATATGCATAGATCCTTTCCATATAAGATTATGGTAATAATCCTGAGAGTATGGAAATAATCCTGAGAGTATGGAAATAATCCTAAGATTATGGTAATTTTCCATATAGGATTATGGTAATTTCCATATAGGATTATGGTAATTTCCATATGGGATTAAGGTAGTGCATTATAAATATAAGGTATGAGATAAAGTCAGGTTAAAGCTCATAATTATCACAAGATTTTCGCCCCTCATAGTCCCTTGAGAGTTTTCGAAAATTCTAGTGAGAGCAAAGGGTGATTTTCCAAGCATTCTCCATAGATCGCCCTCACCGACGTTGGAGATTGGGCAACGGGATACGATCCGAAGGTCAAAGCACGAGTCCGATCCGCTCGATCCATTCATCTCGCTCCATCGACCTCTTCGAGATCCAAAGGTAAACACGAAAACCCTACGTGTTGTAATTAATTATATAGACGCATGCTAGGTTTATAATCAATGTATGGTGAATTAAACACCCAAGATGGATCCTCGGTGAGGTTAACATATGTTTTCCTTCATTGGTATCGAGCCCGGGATCGAATCTTGGCTCTGCTGGATTAATTCACGTTTGATTATTACGTGCGTTTAATTAATTGTGGATCCGCTGCTCATCGTGGCTCGCTTATTGTTTTGTCGGTTTTGTTATTACACCACGAGAAAATCCGTGGTTAGATTAGATTTTATTCGTATATCTTATCCGTAAAAGAAGAACGAAGACGAAAGAACGAAGAACGAAACGACGGAAAACAGTCTCTCGACAGCCCTTCGGGCGGTTTCGCGGCGAGCCTCGCGGTCGCGAGGGCGATCGCGAGGCCGCGGCGACGGGCGCGCGTTCGCGCGAGATCCTCGGCGCCTAGCGGCGAGCTTCGCGTCGCGAGACGACCGCGAGGAACGCGGCCGTCGCGAGCTAGCGGGCGGCAGGCGCGCTTCGCGCGAGAAACCCGGCGTCATGAAATGACTCGTGGTCGCGAAGTTTCGCCGCAAAGCGACGTTCGGCGCTTGGGGCGTGGCGGCGCGCGTGCTCGGCGGTCTCGGTCGCATTAGCGACCGCGAGGTAGCCCGCGAGAACACGCGGCGGCCGCCAAGACAAGGTGGGCTGTGCCGGGCTTTGCCTCAGCGCTGCCCAAAGACAGATTGGGCCGACCCGCCCGGACCGCTTTTCAGCCCTACCCAGATTTTCCGGTCCGTGCCCGCACGCGAGGCCCATTTGTTGAATCCGTCCGTGCGGGTGCACGCGAGGCCCTTTCAAGTTTTATTACGTACTTTGTATATCTATGTAATAGATTAGATATAAATGTGCGGGTTTCACGATTGGGCGCGATGAACGTTTTATTTTATTTTATCGCTCATATGCATGTCGTGGATGTTTAAATTATGCGAGAGCATGCTATGTATGTTTATATTACGTTGACAAACCTTTTAGTGTTTTACGAATTGGATGCGCATAGTAAGCATGCTAGGTTTATCGCGTTTATCAAGCATATTTTAGAATTTGCGAGCATGTTTTACATGTTGAGTTCTATAGAAAAGCATGCTAGATTACGTGATCTCGCATGGACAAACCTTTTGAATAAAAAGACTAAGCAAGCAACCCGACAAATTAATTTTTCAAATTAAAATGTCAAGACCTCCACCTTTTGATCTCTAAACAAAGTGAGACGACTGTGAGTAAACGCCCACCGCGTGGCTTGCTTGCACCGCTTATCATAAGTTTGTTAGATGAGATTTCTAAATAAAACTTTTAAATCTATTGAGAAGTGGGAGTTTCATGTAAACGCCCACACGCGTGGCTTGCATGTGCGATTTCCATAAGTTCTCTAGAGATAGATATAAAAGAGATAACAAAAGAATTTGAATTGGGCGGTATGGTCCGAGTGAGTATGCCAATTTAAGAATTCATTTTCCGTTGTTAAAATTGTGGTCAATGCTTAGACATCACCTCAAGTACAACTTCCGCCAAGTCCTTCTTGCGATAGTGATGTGGTCTAGTAAGGTCCAATCGTTAATTTCATTTGTCATAAGGATAAGTTGACATGGATTGAAATTAAACGACTAAAAGGTATATTTTAGTGCGGTCGGGGTTCATGTGTAAACGCCCACACGCGTGGCTTGTATGTGGGATTCCTTGGCGATTGGAGGTTTCAATTAATATTGTTTTATCAAAAGTTTACAATATTATTGTTACTAATTATATACGATCGTATGCTTATGTGTTTACATTATCGTTTCGAGATATGTCTCTTACGCCGATTATCAATATGCTCGCACAAAACCGTTATCCGGTCCAAATTTTATAGAGTGGAAGCGAAACATGGAATATGTTCTTATCATTTGAAGAACACATGTTTGTTCTCACTACTCCTAAACCCGATGCCCTATCGACGATCGACTAATGAGCGGCGAGTCAAGAGACTTTGGAATAAGTCAAACAATATGGCTAATCGCTATATGATGACTACTATGTCCAAAGGCTTGTAGTGCTGACATCGATCGATGGTAGACGCGATCGATATTTGGTCAAGTCTAGAGAGTAAGTTTGGGCAATCGGATCGGACGACCGCTTCCACACAATGAGAGAAATCTTGGCGTGTAAGATGGAAGAAGGAAGTTCGTCCATGAACATGTCTCCACATGACTCATCTCATGGATAGTCTTGATCGGTTGGGTGGAGGTATTGACGGAGAAGCCAAGGTCGATATCATCCTCAATACACCGCCCAAGTCTTTTGAGAACTTTCGTGAATGCGATCATGAGCAAGACCGAGTTTACACTTAGTCGGTTGCTTAACGACCTCGTTCATGCGGAAGGAGTAATGGGAAAGGGCACATGCTCTTGCTAGCACATCTAAGGGCCCAAAATTTTCATCATAAAATGGAAATAGAAAAGGTGTACCAAAGGTGGTAGAGGCGAGGAAATAGTGGGAGTAATGGGAGCAAGAACATGGTTGCCACCGGAGGCTGAAGAAGCCAAAGGAGAAGGCGAAGTGCTTCAAGCTGTAAGAGGCGGGCATTGGAAGGCCAAGTGCCCTATGCTCAAGGCTCAAGGTACGCCGCTTGCTTTAGTAACGGAAACATGTTTAGCGACTTGTTCTATGCATTCTTGGGTAGTAGATACGGGCGCAACCGATCATGTTTGTTACACCTGCGTGGGTTCTCGCGACAAGGAGCTGTTTGATGGCGAGATAACGATCTCCATGGGCAACGCGAAAGCGAAAGTCAAGCATGCGATTGGAGATGTTTCTTTATGTTTTGGGACAACAGTTTTAGTTTTGAAAGACATTTTATATGTGCGGATTTTCATGAACCTTGTTTCGCTTTCAAATTATTTACTCATGGATATTCATTATTTTTGATAGTGGTGTTTCTATCATAAGAAATGACGGTTATCTCGTGTTGGCACCTTATATAATTCGCTTTATACTATTTCTCGCAAAACATAATACCTATAACTATGTTACATCTTCATCAAACCCTAAAAGAGAAAGTTTTCTTCAGAAGATGACTCTACTTTTCTCTCGGCATCTTAGATTAGGTCACATCAATCTAAATAGGATCCAAAGACGGCTAAGAATGGGCGTTGGGTAATCTCACGGTTACTCTGCTCCAAGTCTGCGAATCTGTATAGAAGGTAAGATGTCGACCGACCGCTCAAAGCGAAGGGTTATAGAGCCAAAGAAATGTTGGAGTTAGTCCATTTCGACACGTGGACCGATGTCACACAAGCTCGTGGAGGGTACAGTATTTTGTCACTTTCATTGACGATTACTCAGGTACGGATACGTATACCGCTTCACCGCAAGTCCGAATGCTTTGAGAAATTCAAAGAGTTTAAGGCGGAAGTGGAGACGAAGCTAGGTAAAGTATCAAGTCATCTGCGTTACGATCGCGGTGGCGAATACCTCAAGAACGAGTTTATGGACTATCTAGTGAAGTGTGGGATTACCTCCCAACAAGATTTCACCGGGCACACCACAAAGAAATGGTGTGTCGGGCGAAGAAATATGACTATTTTAGAAATGGTTAGATCAATGATGAGCTATGCAACATTGCCTATTTCGTTACGGGGTATGCCTTGAGACGGCGGCATACTTGCTAAATCTAGTACCGCCCAAGTCATCGAAAAGACCCTTCGAGTTGTGGTTTGGGCGCAAGCTCAGTTTAAGCCACATAAAGATATGGGCGATCCGGCACGTGTCTTTGAACAAGAAGGTCGACAAGTTGGAGGCTAGATCCGACATAAGTTGTTTATTGGCTATCCTAGAGGGCGAAAGGTGGTTTATTCTATAGTCCTTAGGATCGGAAGGTCATTATTAGCACTAATGCCCGATTCTTAGAAGAGGATTATATGAAAATCATAAATCCAAAGTTGAAATCATTCTTCAAGAATTAGAAGATGATCGTATTCCACCACCGATTAGGCTAAAGGTGCGAGATGTCGAGTCTAGTGGGAGGATCGACACCGATACTTCAAGAAATTGAAGTGGGTCGAGTTCCACTGGAGATACCGACTGCATAAGTGGTACCCACACAACAAGTTGTGCAAGTTGAGAACCACAAGTTTCTCGCACCCACCGCTGCCATTGTGCTCAGAGAACCTCGTCGTAGTGGGAGGTTGTTCGTCAACCCGAGCGATTTATGTTCGTGGGTGAATCTTGGATTTAGTCCCGTGAGACGAACATGCGATAATCGACCCATGGACATACAAGGAGGCGATACAAGATATTGATGCAAGATCATGGCACACCGCTATGGACTTAGGAATGGAGTCCATAACGGCTATGGATGTATATGAAAGACACCTCTACCGATGGCAAGGAAGCCATAGGTAGTAAGTGGATATACAAGAGGAAGAGATTCCGATGGAGAGGTTTCGCTTTCAAAGCCAGGCTTGTGGCGAAAGGGTACACTCAGATTGAGGGCATCGATTACGATGATACCTTTTCACCTGTAGCAATGCTCAAGTCCATCAGAATTCTTCTAGCCATAGCAGCCCACTTGAACCCAGAGGTTTGGCAATGGATGTTAAAACCGCTTTTCTAAACGGTTACCTTGAGGAAGGTAGAGACATCTATATGCAAGAACCTCAAGGTTATGTGGTAAAGGTGAAGAGCATCTAGTATGGAAGCTTTAAGTCCATTTATGGACTTAAGCAAGCCTCCCGATCATGGAACTTACGCTTTGACGAGGTAGTAAAGTCCTATGGATTTACCCAGTTGCTTAGCGAGAGTTGTGTGTATCGGTTAGATGTCAACGGTGATGTGGTTTTCTTGCACTTTATGTAGATGACATCCTTCTAGTTGGTAACAACGTGAAGTCGTTATCGACGAAAGAGTTGGCTATCCGATCGGTTTCAAATGAAAGACTTAGGAGATGCAGTACATTCTTGGGATCAAGGTTTACCGAGATCGCAAGAAGAAAATGTTGAGCTTATCTCAGCGCCTTACATTGATACTGTGATTACTGCTTTAGTATACGCACCGCCAAGAAAGGATTGCTACCTTTCGGACATGGCGTTCCTTTATCAAAAAGCGCCACCTATGTTGCAAAGGAGATAGAGAAATGAGACAAGTTCCTTATGCTTCCGCCGTAGGAAGTCTCATGTACGCAATGCTATGCACGAGGTTCGATATCTCGCTATGCGGTAGGCATAGTAGCAAGATATCGATCTAACCCAGACAAGCTCATTGACCGCGAGAAGCATATACTCAGGCACCGAAAAGGACTCGAGATTATAGGCTAGTTTACCATGCAGATAGTCTAATGCCTTTGGGTTATCTGGACTCGGTTTCCAAGCCGACCGTGATGAGAAAAAGTCAACCTCGTGCTATGTGTTTACCTTGGGAGGTGGAGCCGTATCTGGCGGAGTGCAAAGCGAGATGCATTATGCGGACTCTATCATGGAAGCCGAATATGTAGCCGCCTTGAGGCTTCTAAGGAGGTCAGATGGTTCAAGATCTACTCATGGATCTAGATGTGGTACCGGTTTGCCCAAGAGTATCATAGTTTCATCGTGATAACTCGGTGCGATGAGCAAACTCGAGGAACCACGGACCCACAAGGCGTCCAAACACATAGAGAGAAAGTACCATGTCATACGAGAAATCGTTAGACGAGGTGACGTGCTGATTGAAAAGATTGATACGACGGAAAATCTAGCGGATCCATTCACGAAGAGCCTGCCGCAAAAGTCTACGATGGACACGTTAGAGGACTTGGATTGCGCTTGATGGCACCCACTTAGAAAGGAAACTTTTGTATAAGTGGGAGAAGCAAAGTGATGGTTGTTTGTAATAGCTAGTAGAAAGACACATTGTATACTAAAAGTTTGCTTTAGTATAAGTGGGAGATTGTTGTATTTGTATCGAAAGCGGTTTGGTTGAGCTTGTATACAATGTTTCGTTACCACTATTACAATCTCCTATCCGTTTGAATACTTGATTGCATATATTTGTGTCCCCTTATCTCATATATAAGTAAGATCATACAAAGGTGTAGAAGATCACGTAAGTCCGTATGATTGGTCAAGCTTAATGAGATATAAAAGTTTCTGGTGAGACAACTTAAGGACGAGTTGTCGGTTTAGCCGCAGATAGATAAGAAGTGACTTGACTTAGTTGCTTGTCTATCTTTGGTACGTCTCGACGTATGAAGGATCACAAGTGAGATGTGTTCTTCTTTCGACCGTCGTGAAGAACCAAGATCTCGGTGACTTACGATGATCTAAACCTCGATAAGGTATTAGGTGAGTATGAGTTCTTGACCATCACTGACTTGTTATGAGTGAGGGTTATATGTTCTAACCCAAGATTCTCCGCATCTTGGGTGGTGGCGATCTTGTATGTCACGCTAGTTATCTCAGACGAGTCACCATATCCGTTTAGGATGATGACGCCCCTTAAGGAGCTCAAAGGTTTATTGTACTAAACCCCGTAGGTTGAGTTAGCTCAAGTACAATAATAAGGTTGAGTGGTACTACTTAAGGAAATAATGTTATTAATCGTTTAAGCGATGATTGCTATAAATGATTAATGGACGTTCGATATCTTAAATAAGGGATTCAGAATGTCTAAGTGCAAGCCCGACTCAACTTCGTAATAAAGGGTAAGTCATCATTTATTCTCTAGTGGCATGAATAAATGTTTATAAATTAATTTATGTTCGGGTGAACATAAGATAATTAATTTATTTGAGGCCCATCTTTATTCCTTGCATTTGATCCCTGGTTGCCCCTCCAGCCCGTAGCAAGAGGAAAATCGGCCCCTATTGCTCCTATGGCAAGATTTTATTCTCTTTATCCCACAAGGTTAATATTATATTTATGGTATATGCATAGATCCTTTCCTTATAAGATTATGGTAATAATCCTGAGAGTATGGAAATAATCCTGAGAGTATGGAAATAATCCTAAGATTATGGTAATTTTCCATATAGGATTATGGTAATTTCCATATAGGATTATGGTAATTTCCATATGGGATTAAGGTAGTGCATTATAAATATAAGGTATGAGATAAAGTCAGGTTAATGCTCACATAATTATCACAAGATTTTCGCCCCTCATAGTCCCTTGAGAGAGTTTTCAAAATTCTAGTGAGAGCAAAGGTGATTTTCCAAGCATTCTCCATAGATCGTCCTCACCGACGTTGGAGATTGGGCAACCGGATACATTTCAGAAGGTCAAAGCACGAGTCCGATCCGTTCGATCCATTCATCTCGTTCCATCGACCTCTTCAGATCCAAAGGTAAACACGAGAAAACCCCTACGTGTTGTAATTAATTATATAGACGCATGCTAGGTTTATAATCATTGTATGGTGAATTAAACACCCAAGATGGATCCTCGGGGCGAGGGTTAACATATGTTTTTCCCTTCGCCCCCTCATGGGGAGCATCTTGGAGTCAACACTCGCATTGATGTCGGGTGTTACGGAGTTATGTCCCCATCGAGTGCGCGGCGTTTCGAGACAACGTGGGCACGCTTCCGCAGAGCCATCATGTCGGGCGTTATCGACGGCCACGACGAATCTAGACAACGCGTGCGTCGGGTTCATTAGACGATCCGGACGCCTCTTCAAGTTCACAGCAGCCCAACGGTTGGGCGCACGAGTTGGGCCTCGGACCAACTCCATCTTTGGGCTCGATCAAACGTTGATCCAAAATATACAGGCAATGGGCCGGGAACTAGGTCCACGAAGCAAGCCCACGAACAGCCCAAAGACCGCCCAAAGACCAAGATCCAAGATCCAAGATCCACGATCCACGATCCACGATCCACGGACCACGGACCACGGAACCGAGCCGGAGCCGAGTCGGCACCGGCGGCGCGGGCGGGCGGCGGCGGCGCGCGCGTGTGTGCGCGTGGGCTTTCCAGCCCATCACTTGTGCACATAATTATACTAAGTGTTCAATGAACCACTTATATAGACAATTAATGAAGGTACATTAATCAATGTGGGATAAGGATTAATTAATCCATGCTTATCCCCTTAATCACATAACTCCATGTTTAAGTGACCAACTTTGATCCATTATTTCTCACTCACCGGAAATCGGATTTGAGAATGTGAATACACCACGATCATCTACTCGGAACGTAGATCGATCCTATACCGTTTAATTTCACAAGATTAAACGTTACGTCACTCAAAATCTTGGTCAAAGTAGCTTCCTGGCAACTTGACCATATATATAAAATATATATATATAAGCGCTGAGCGCTGATTTCCAACAAGTTGGACTTTCAAATCATTACATCTTGTAAAATAAATGTGTTAACAAAGCAATAGGGTTGCCTGGTTACCCTCTTGGTTGATGCTACATCAAATATTTTTCATAAATTGTTTGGTTACATGTATAAATGTCATGCTGAGTTAATTGGCATGTTGCACTAATAACTCATGTACCATAAACAGTTTAAGAAAATTTGATTATTTTGTGTTATATACGTTTTATATCTCAAAATTGCATGTTAGAATATGTATGTTGCCTGACAGATAATGATCTAAAATTTCGGAACTTGATGAGAAAATATTATCAATGAAGAACTTAAACGCTTGAAACTATGAATCTAAGGATGGAAAATATAAATCGTATATCCAATTTCTTTTTAATTATATATGATTTTTTATGATACTACTATAATTCTCCCAGTTCGATAAAATAGTTATAAAAAAAATTAAAATTGAAAGGGAGATGAAATATATGATATTCTAGCATAACAAAAAAGTCACTCTTTCAGAGATCAACTCTAAATATTTTCGAATTGATTGATGCCATATTTTCCGGTACAACTGTAAGAATAAAAATAAGAAACACATGAGTCTGAATTCAACAAACTATTGGGCTAAATTATAAGTCAGGCCCACTTAATTGCCAAAATAACAGGTTAGGCCCCACCCAAACTGAAAAATTAAGAGGTTGGACAAATGAAATCACGCTCATATTAAACAAATAGGTTCTTTTTAGTGGTTCTTTCTACTTGCTCATAAGTCAATTTAACCATCGAATCAATCATAAAAACAATATGTCGATATAAAATAATCAAGCACCTTTGTAATAATCATTTTTATAATAAACTCGAGCACTATATATAAAGTCGGATTTATCTAGAATATACCAACAAATAACGCACTGCCAAATATGACTTGACCTCATCTCAAGCCCCAAAAAAATAAACCTTCTAGATTGGAGCTAATTTCCTAAATAACTCAAACCATAAATAATCACACCTACTACTAAGTACTACTAACTATTTCCCTTGCCAAGTTTTGGGCCTTAATCTTATCATTCTCATTTCTTGCTGCCTTTCTTGCCGGGCTTGGCGGCGGAGGAGCTAGGGTGGTTGGCGGCCGCCGCCGTGGATAGCCTTTGCTTGAGCTCGTAAAGGAGTGCCTGGTTCTCTTGGTTGAGAAGCTCCGCCTTCTTCCTCAGCCTCTCATTCTCTTGCATGATGGTGTAGTTCTCCATGTATAGCTCTGAGTTCAGCTTCTCCATTCTCTGTGGATTGACATATGTATGGTATGACAATTAAATACACATAAAATTAATCTTTTTCAGAAATCAGCAATAATTCTGTAAAAATGGGCAATTTTAACATAATGCGATTAATCTTTTTTAAATCTCTGGCTAGAGACACAAAGGAGATAGAGTGTAGCAGCATATCTCATTTTTATGACGCTATTATATTCCTAATTTTATGAATCAAATGAATGTCATTAAAAAATAACAAAAACTAGTGTGTGTGTGTGTGTAGGTAGTCATCGTTGAACTTTGTGCTTTCTAAATTCTAAGAAGATCTACCTTTTCGCAGACGCAGGAGTATAGTAAAAGAAAAAGAAAGCGGATACTATTTTTGAGTGGTGAAGTGATTGACGATGGCTCAGATGAGTTGGAGTTATATAGCAGAGAGAGAGTAATAATGGATGTGTAAGCATGGAAGGCGGCTGGAACAGGCAAGGATTTAAATGTTGCATGATGAGTATTTTGAAGGGGGCTGGTTGCTGCATGTGAATAATGGCGATTGCAGGGCCCGGCATGGGGCTAGGGCTGATTTCGTAATTTCTCGGCCCGGAACACATGATGGACTCGCTCGCAATCATGGTCTGGATTGGTTGGAACCGCGTAGATCATCATCACCCCATATCCCCACATATAATTCTTGCTTCTAAATGTATTCATTACAAAAAAAATAAAAACCCTCCCGATTAAAAAATTACTTTGCTCTTGTGTTTTACATTCACAATATCTACTAATATTAACATTGTCAACAAATTAATCTGGAATAGCTCTGCTTTTGGTGCATTTCAGATCCTCTATTCCAGTTTCTCACTCCATATTCCACTCTCAATTTTTATTTTTATTTTCAATTTCAGTCTCTTGTGTTTACTTTAATTTTAAAAATTTAATCTGGGTTTACTAACTCAATAAGGATTTTTAGTTATTTTTATTAATTGATTATTAGGGTTGATTAATCCATAATCAGGATATGTAAATTTTGAAGTATCCATTTTTAATGATGAATGTTAATTAGAATTTATTATATAAAATCAATTTTTATTCTTCTAGTAAATCTTACTAAAATAGTGAATTAACAGTGGAATACTATAGGACACACAAAAAAACGTGTGACAAAAGATCCAAAAAGATTTTGGTGTTGCAATTGCGCATATTTTGGAAAATCTACATTTTAAGCCAAATCTTTTGTGCTCCTTGGCCTTTCTAGTTTAATTTGATTTTTAATAATTTCAATCATCTCGTATAACCGAATAACAAATGGTTATATCCGATTAATCAAAATTAATTATTATAATTATAATTATATATATACTTATCTAATTAACTATTAAATATTTCAAATTAAATGATTTGAAATTAATTAATATAATTATATATATTTATTAAATATTTTTACTTGTTTAATATTATAATTTTGGTTAATTTATTTTAATAAATATTTATCTAATTAATTATTAAATATTTAAAATTTATTAATGTATATATTTATTAATTATTATTATTATTTTAAATATTACAATTTCGGCTATCCACTAACCGAACCGACTAAACAAATCGGTTAGTCGGTTAACCGATTAATTAATCAATCAATGTCGGTTTCGATTAATTACTTTGTTACATTTTTGTTTCCATTAACTGGAACCGAACCGATTAGCACTCCTACTCCTCTTTCCTTAGTCGAGATTATGTTCTCCTTCCAATTCGGTTGTAGACTAGAAAATATAAATTCACGAGTTACCCTTATCATTTATTGTGGTACAAAACCACATTCGTATCTTAGTTGTAGGGATACTTCAACCTATTCGGTATTTCATAGTTTGTAATACTTTTAGTTAGGTCTGGAGTTCAAAAAACAAAAGAAAAAAGAAAGGAAGCTCAGAATCAAATTAAATAATCTAATTCCAATCTAATAATTAAGCCCAGCACATTTCCCTAGCTGCTAGACATGTCAACTAACATGAAAAAGGGGTTAATTCGCGATTCTAGTACAATTTTTTACTGAATTTACAATTACAACAGAACTTTTTAAATGTTGCAATTATTTGCATTACACTCTTTTATTTTACATTTAGAGCACCCTTGTTTTATTTTATTTTTTTGACAAAAAGATGCATCAGACGACTGACGTGTTCATTATGAAATTTACAATAATGTCATGTTCCAATTCAAAATACCAAAAATTATTGTACACGTCGATGTTACCCGATAAAAAAATAGTGGGTGCTATATTTTACAAAATAAATAAAACATTGTTGTAATTGTGAAACGTTTGAAAAATTATGTTATAGTTGTAAATGCAGTAAAATGTTGTGTTAAATCCGACAGTTAACCTTAAAAAATTTGAGTCATAGGACCAGTAAGTATCCATTTACCACTTGACTTTTCGAACTAAATCGTGCAATTTTTTTCAAGGACTATATATAGAGATTTGTATTGCTTTGACCGGATATAAAACTCACAAATTTTAAAATGTATTTATTCATCTATAATTACCTAAACATGTTACCTTGTAAACGTTATAATGAAAATTTTAAAAACATAATACATTATTTTAGAAGTTTGAGAAATATTTATTAGTAATAAAGATAATTGAAAATCTACTAACTAAATGAGGTACTGCCGTACTGGTATATTTCGATAAATAAACAAAGGTTCATAAATTAACTAATAGAATATTGCACAGTAGGTCTAGTGCCGATGTGGCCTAATGGTAAGTTGGTTTTACATGACCAAAAGATTATGGTTCGAATTTCACTAATATTTGTATAGATATGAGCTTATTATATCAGAGTTTTAAATGAGATTTACCCAGTGTGCATCGAATGTAACGACTATTGACTTAGTGGTAGAGTGATTAATGTCATGAAGTCATGCGGGTTCCCCATGAAAAAAATAAAAGAAAAGATTATTGCACAAATATGAATACATGTGTATAAGAAGGCAAATTGTGTGCGCGTGTATTAACCTAGTGATAGAGTGATTAGTGTCTGAAGAGAGGTATAGTGGTTAATAACTGAAGTCGTGTGGGTTCCCATGAAATAATAAAAAAATTATTGCACAAATATGAATACATGTGTATAAGCAGGTAAATCATGTGTGTGTATTGATCCAATAGTAGAATGATTAATAAATGAAACTAAATGTCTTGGTTCGAGTTCACCACAACGCTGACTTTAAAAAAAAATTGTTAATCGAAAAAAGGGGTAAATTCTATCATACTAGTCTATTTTTAGGCGTCTACACATATACCACTCTAATATTATAGAGCATCACTTTATTTTGAACAATTTGCTGCGCATGCTTTTAAGTTTAACGAGATTTTTTCAATTTGGCTTAGAGATATAGTTTTCTTTGATTTTTAGTTCGTTAGTTTAATATAAATATTTCTTTACAAAAAAATTATACACAATAGATTACAAATATTCAAATTCTCAAAATAATGAGCGAAACCTTGCAAGCAAAATGACATTTTAGCCCCTCAAGTTCTGGTTTGGGGAATTGGTTCGGTTAATTGAAATCGAAATTTTAGTAGTTGCATGACGACAATACTTGTTATTATGGGTACGTAGAAATGCAGTGACGAAGAAACATAGTAGGATAAAACCGAGGCAAGAGTTATATTATCTCTGCAAGATAAAATTGTTTCACTATAGTACACGCGGTTATACTGTATTTGTCACCAAAATACAATGGTTTGATTGAATACGAGTAGTTGCACTACTAATCGTATTTTCGGACGAACTACTTGATACTCGGTACTGAGTAAGGTTTTCGATAGATGTATGAAGTAGTATTGTTATTTTCGAATTGGTGTCTTTGAAATCATATTCTGTAGGTTCCTTTTATAACCCAAGGTGTTGGTTCGCGAAATGGTGCGAAGGTCCAACCGCTGATCCGAACCGATGCGTCGGCCCATGACCGATAAGACTGACCCAAACCGACGCGATGGTTTGGCCATGCACGAGTCAGCTACATGCCCAACCGCTCCGCCACGTGATCGAGTCCGACTTTAGTCAGAGCCGCCTTCAGGTGCCATGTTGGCAAAACTTTTGACTCCTCAAAGCTCCTCGGGACGATGCACACATGCGAAGTGCAAATGCACCTCTAAAGCGCCCAATGCAACAAGTGCAACGTTCAATGCTTGTTATCGGAGTCTCAGACTCAGATGGTGCTTGGCACCATCCTCGTAGGTATTTGGGTTAGCTATAAAATAGCTAATTAAAAACCCACTAGGGTGCACCATACTTGGAGCACATTTGATTACTACTTGTTGGTGTGAACTCATTTATATATAGCTTAGTACTTCAATATTTTTTTAATGTGGTATACATTAATTTTCCAACCAATAAGAAGCGAACTTTGTGCATTAATTGTTTATTCACCCCATAACATATACACAATAATAGATACAATATCTTTCATTCTCACGTTGTGCCCATTTTGGCCTTTGATTGTATCTTGATTCATAAGTGTTATTAATTTGAAGCGGCCACACTTCATACTTAGATAGATAATATTCTATTAAGAGTATCCTGCTATACTACACCAATAAGGTTATAAGAATCATTAAAAGTTCTTAAAACTTACCATTTACCCTGAACTATAGGGTCGTACTTGGGCAACTACGAGATTGATTCTTTGAGTTATGATTCCAAGTATACAACTTGAACCGTCATCACTTAGTTGTCTCTTTGAACCAAGTTTTTGGGATCTCCAATCATCATGGTTGAGTTACTATTATGAGCGTTCTTTAGGCGTTGATTTTAATCGTATTTCCCTTATGCGTTATATAATTGATCACGATTAATATATTTAGTAAACGAATTCGTTGTATTATATTTTGACCTTACATAGTCAATACACATTATACCGTTAGTGATCAATTATCGAATGGTATTGTGTCTTCGATGAATATATTGAGACTTACCATTATACATGATATTCTTAGCTCTCCCTATGACTGACATGCTATCACAATGTACCATACGGGAGGCACGAGTTTTTTCCAACATGGAATATTTTCTAAGAAATTTTTCTTAGGTATTCGGCTGCTTCATCAGTTTTGTCTAACGTAATGAATTATGATTTTATTGTAGATCGAGCTATACAAGTTTGCTTATAGGATTTTCATGACACTGCTCATCCATCTATGGTGAACATGAATCTACTTGTGGATTTTGAGTTTTTGTATCAGATATCAAATTTACATCACTGTATCCTTCCAAAACAGCTGGATATCTTCTGTAGTGTAAACTATAGTTCAAAGTATGTTTTAAATACCTTAGAACTCTAGTTAATGCGGTCCAATGATTCTTACTTTTATTACTTGTGAACCGACTCAATTTGCTAATTGAATATGCTATGTCTGGTCTTATAAAATTTGCTAAGTACATTAGACTTCCAATAACCCTAGCATAATTCAATTGGGATACTGACTCTCCTCGAATTTTGGCTAAGTGTAAACTTAAATCAACATGTGCATTAGCCGGATGTAGATTAACAACTTTGAATGTTCTCGACATAGTGAGATTGTGATAAGATAATTCCATCGGATGTTTTAGAAATTTTAATTCCTAGAAACACGTCAGTTATCCCCAAGCCTTTCATGTCGAATTTTCTTTTCAATATTTCTTTAGTACTCATGATTATATCATGATTACTATCCCTTATGAGTATGTCATCAACATAAAGACATACAATGATAAAATTATCGATGTATCTTTAATGTGAACACATTTATCACATTCATTAATTTTGAAACAATTTGACATCATTACTAGGTCAAATTTCTCATGTCATTGTTTGAGTGCTTGTTTAAATCTGTATAAAACTTAACAAGTTTGCAAACTCTTTTTCTTATTTGGGGATAACAAACCCTTTAGGTTGTTCCACATAAATTTCATATTCTAAATCCTCATTTAGAAATGTCATTTTTATATATATCCATTTGGTGTACTTCAAGTTTATGCAATACATCTATAGCAAGTAGCATTCTTATGGATATAATCTTTGTAACATGTGAGTATGTATCAAAATAGTCATACCTTTCATTTTGTTTGTAACCATTGGCTACCAAATGTGCTTTATACTTATCAATAAATCCATCGGCGTTAAATTTCCTCTTTAGAATCTACTTGCATCCTAAAGGTTTGTAACCAGGAGGAAGGTCAACGATCTTCCAAATGTGATTGTTCAAGATATTCTCGATTCCAATATTGATAGCTTCTCGCCTTAGAGCAGCATCGAGACCTGACAATGTTTTTTCAATTGTCTTAGGATCATCTTTCAATGAGTAAACCACAAAATCTGGACCAAAGAACTTTACAATTTTTGTTCGTTTTCCTCATCTTGGTTCGGGTGTTGGTTCAATATTTTTATCAAGATTTGGTCCAATATTTTCTGACGAGTTTTCTTCCTAAGTGTTTTTCTTAGAACTTACATTATTATTTTGTTTCTTGGAAAATATAGTTTCAAAAAATATAGCATTTCTTGATTCTATGATCATTCCCTTATTCATATCGGGAATTTTCGACTTGTTTACCAAAAAGCGGCATGCATTACTATTATTTGCATATCATATGAAGATGTAATTGATGGTTTTAGGGTCTATCTTAGCTTGTTTTGGTTTTGATACTTTGACCTTTGTGAGACACCTCCACACAATCTTGTATTTGTAGGATGGTTTCCTACATTTCTAAAGTTCATATGGATTTTTGATCTTGTTTCTTTTGGGGTAACTTGTTTAATATTTTATTTGCCAAAAGAATAACTTCCACCCCCACATGTTATGTGATAAGCCCGAACTAGTCAACATAACATTCATTATTTCTTTTAATGTTTTATTTTTTCATTCTGCAACACCATTCGATTGTGGTGGATAAGGTGTCGTTGTTTGATGAATAATACTGTTTTCACGATAAAATTCTTCAAACGATGCAACATACTCGCTTTCACGATCGCTTCGAATCATCTTAATTTTCGTGTTGAGTTGATTTTCAACTTTATTTTTGTAACTTTTGAAAGTTTCGAATGCCTCGTATTAACAGATACACATAGAAAAATCTTGTGAAATTATCTATAAATGTTATAAAGTAGTTCTTTCCACCTTTAGTTTGTACAAATTTTAAATCACATAAGTCCGTGTGAATCAATTCTAAAGGCGTAGTTGATCTTTACACCGAATGAGAATGTCTTTTTGTTATTTTTGTTTCAACACAAATTTCACACTTATTGTGTTGATCAAAAGATATTTTTGACAATAATTCAAATTCACTAATCTACGTAGTGTATTTAGATTTGTATGTCATAATTAGGGATGGCAACGGATCCGGGACCCGGTCGGATCCGTGGATCGAGTCCATTTTAAGGATCGGATCCTCAAAATCTGGACCCGACGGATCCGGACCGGATCGGAACATATATCAATATTTGGATCCGGATGCGAGTTTAGGTTTTAAGACCGGATCCGATCCGATCCGCCCGTGGACCCGCTTATTTATATATATATATATATATATATATATATTATTTTATTATAATTAAATTAGTTAACCGAATAATTTCTATTAAATCGTCTCGTAGTCATTCCCAATTTCCCATTCCAAAATCCATTTAGTTTTATATATATATATATATATATATATATTATTTTATTTAATTAAATACATAACCCTAACTTAAAACTCTTCAATTTTCTTTTCAAATTATTCCAAAACAAATATGTTCCAAATTTCATTTCAAATACTCACAATTATGTATCTATCGGTATTCACGGTGGTCGTGTTACTTACACCACCGACGATCGAGTTATTTGTTGCTTCCTACTTATAGTAAATCAGAACTAAATCTTCCAATATAGTGATAATTGTAGAAATTCTAAATAATTATTATAGTATTATTATGCATTTATATTATTATGGTGTTATCAGTAAATTATAGTTGATTAGAATTTATTTTAGAAGCAAAAACATATGGATCCGGTCTAGACCACGGACCCCGTGGATCTTATGGATCCGGATCGGATTTAATTTTTTGGAACCAATGGATCGGACCGGATCCGACCAAAGCAAAAAAATCGGATCCGGATGCGACCAGCGATCCGGTCCGGATCCGACTCATTGCCATCCCTAGTCATAATCTATCATGCCATAAATAAGGATACTCAATCACATATGCAACATTATTCTTTATTTCATCATTTAAGATTACATTGAGTGCATTGAGTTTGAAAATACCGTTATCTAGATAGCATTTTTCTATAAAGTGACCATTTTTTATTATTACAACTTTTTCTGCTTCAAGCACTAGTCTAAAATCAGCATTGCTCAAAATAGAGCTGGACACAAGATTTTTACGAATGTCGGGAACATGCAGCATGTTGGTAAACATCACTTTCAATCTCGAAGTAATATTTAGCGCTACTTTTCTCATTCCTACGATCTTGGAAGCAGTGGAGTTGCTCATGTACAACTTTCTCTTTTCAGCGACGGGTTCATAGGTGGAGAACATTGATTTGTCCATATAAATGTGCTTTGTAGCACATGTGTCGACCCACCATCCAGTTGGGTTGTCCACCAAGTTGACTCATCTACAACAGCAGATAGATCAAGTTTAGACAGATCAAAGAGTACTTTTTTTTTTCCTCCGACAAGTTCGCTTGCTAATAACCCTCTTTCTTCTTTAGTTTGCGGCAATCCTTTCCCATGTAACCGGGTTTGCCATAGTTGTAACAATCTCATTTGATTTTGTTTGCTTCTTCGAGTCTTACTTCTTTCTATTGAACTTGCACTTCTTGTTGTTGGTGCTAGACTAAGCCAGATTTTCCTTTGCCTCAATGGACGATGTTTTCATCACGTTGCCAAATTTACGGTTTTCTTCAATCCTCAAGCGTATGATGAGATCTTCAACTTCCATCTCCTTAGTTTGTGCTTGAGATAATTATTGACATCCTTCCATATTGAGGGAAATTTCTCGACTATTGCAGTAACCTGAAAAGATTCAGAAATATCCATACCTTTGGCGAGAATGTCGTGCATGATTAATTGGAGTTCTTGCGCTTGTTCAAGGACCGCCTTTCTATCCACCATTTTGTAACATAGGATGCATTTGATGATGACCTTTTTAAACCGGCATCCTCCGTCTTATGTTTTATCTCTGAAGAGATCAAGAGTTCTTTCAACATCTTGGCACTAGAGTAAACACTATAGAGAGTATCGTCTAGCATGTTGAGGATGTAGTTGTGACATAGAAAGTCGTTATGATGCCAAGCATCTAACGTATTGTGTTTTTATTCACCGGTCTCATCTTACCCCACAATAGTAGGTGACTCATTCAAGAAACGAGCCAAGTTAAGAGTAGCAAGGTAGAAAAATATTTTAGATTGCCAACGTTTAAATTTAGAATATGAGAATGTTTTCGACTTTTTGGCATGAATATGGGCGTTGGGAAAGTTGCTTCGACTTATCACCATTTCCACGAAATTTTTTCTTGCAATTGTTATTACGGATACTTAGAAAACACAGTGACAAAGAAACAGAGTAGGATAAAATTGAGGCAAGAGTTAGACTCTCTAATGCACCCAATGTGACAAGTGCGACATGCACGTGCTCGTGTTCGGACTCGTGTGGTGCTTCGCATCATCCTCGTAGACATTTGAGTTAGCTATAAAATAACTAATTAAAATCCACTATGTGCACCATAGTTGGAGTACATTTGATTACTCATTGTTGGTATGAACTCATTTATATATAACTTAGTACTTCAATATCTTTTCAATGTGGGATACATTAATTTTTCAACCATTAAGAAGCTAACTTTGTGCATTAATTGTTCATTTATCTCACATTGGATTTAAACATATAAATACCCTAAATTAATCTACCCTAAATATAAATTCCAAATATAAGCTTATATATAACTTTTTCCAACAATGCTGGATGGGGTTGGGAGATTGTGCAGCAGCGGGGCGCGATACGTGAGCGTGAATGGTTGGGGCAGAACAAAAGGTTGCGGGTGGGGGGAAGGGTTTAGGGGGAAATGAAATCAAACAACAAATTAAAATATTTTATTAATTTTAAATAAATGATTTATATATATATATATATATATATATATATATATATATATATATATATATATATATATATTATTTTCAATAATTTAAAAATACCTCAATAAAGTCCAAAACCGATAAAATCAATTATTCAATTAACCAATCTACGTCGTTTAATTCGATTATGAAAATAAGTGAAGATCCAGTACCAACTACCCAACCCCTAGCCACTTAGTGACGGCCCTTAATGTTCTTTTGTTTTACTTTATAATAATAACTATAATGATCATAATTTTGCCTAGTATCTATCATAAGGTAAGCATTTTAGTCTTTGGGCATATCATTTAAGGGCAAATCTGGAAATAATTTTCGGAGTACAGGGTGTGACTCGTATGAGCTATGAGTGCACTAACGTGCAACATCATATCCGTTGACGGTTTACTTCCTTTTCCGAAAGGTGCATCATGTTTTAATTTTCTGTAGATTACATTTATTTTTTAATTCCTAATTCGATTATGTGTTTTTAATTCCATATTTATTTTATAAATTACATCAAATATATAGTATGCTAGTATTTCACATAATCTGTGAAATACTCTCCCTGTCCATCAAAAGTTAGTATTTAATTATTTTTTGGACATCCATCAAAAGATTGTATTTTTCATTTTTGAAAACACTCAACTACCTTCAATCTATTATTTATTTACAAAAAATACTATGCATGGTCCACATTTTTACTCACACTATCCATTAATATATTTATTTATTATCTTCATTCACTATATATTAATTATAATTTATTAAAACTCGTACTTTTAAAAGCAATGCAAAAACTCAAAACCATTTTGTTTTTAGAAAATGAAAAAACTAATCCATTAACACCCTAAAATGGAGAAGTTCACGTGGTTTTTTGGCAGAACATTAGTGCTACGTTAGGTTTTGACGTCGATTTTCTATTTCTGTTAGAGACAAAACTGGTCCGCTTCTTACACTAATTATTAACTACATAATAGTTTTTTGTGGATAAAGAAATATAGCTTCGTAAAGGACAGTTAGACAATAGTGCGTTTTGTTTTATTGTTTTCTTATCAAATATAAGTTAAAAAGGTAATTTAAACTAAAAATATTATATAGATAACTCGACTCATACAAAAGAGTGTGAGTCCTACGGTCCTACTCCTACCTCCCTTTCATAATAAAAATGAAACAAGAAATAAAAATATCTGTAAGATGACATCTATTACTAAAAATTAAATAAACACGCATTGTTAAATTTTGTCAGTTCAAACACATTTTAAATCTCCATATATTTTGATTTTGTAATTTTTTTCATGTAACAGAAAACATACTTATAAACAATCTAATTAGCATCTAATTGTAATGTTAGAAAGGTGAAACTGTGTTCTTGTGACCAAAATATCACATGTTCAAACTCTATTAACGCTTTTATAAGTCTAAACCTATTACACCTTATTTTGTAAGTATGATTTATTTGTTATATATAGTTTACAGTTTATTATATAGAAATATGAAATTTATCTGATACATACCGAATGTAGCAATTATTCCGTGAATTTAAAAGACAAGGGAAAACTGAACTATAATTAGAATAGACATGCAATAGTTCCGTTTCATTTGCTCGGGGCTTACAATAATATTTTTTATTTGGGTACAATATTAATATAAGTGGCTCTCGAGGCTCACTTTAAAAGATTTGATCAAAGTAATTGAGTATCCATTAGCCAACTATATCAAATAAAATGGTTGGTTTTGACATTTGTCACCTTTCCACGTATATATAGGATTCAATTAATTGATGCCATATAATCATGCGAACATAGAAAAGAATTGAGTGTAAATAATCAAAGATGGGCTTTGGCTTTTTTTTTTTTGATAATTTAATACAGAAATTTTAAAGGCTTTGACTTCTCTTGTTTCAAGTTGGCTTCTCTTGTTTCAAGTCATATGCAATATTGAAAACCAACCTTTATGGCAGGGAGTTACACATAATTATTGCACGTTAGCCATAACTTAATTCTAATTTGATGAAAAATCGATTTCGGTCGTAAAACTAAAATAAATTTAAAATAATGTGTATATATATATATATATATATAAAACTAAAATTTAGACAAAATTTGATAATTTACATAATGTTATCTCTATTATATATCAATATACCATGTATAGATAGTATTAAGTATATTTCGGTATATTTTAGGATTAATTTTAATTTATGACATGACCTTTGGGCTGAGCCATAAAAATAGACCAATCTTTGAAACATTATAAAAATAGACCGACTTTTAGATGCGAGTTACAAATATTGTTGAAGCCTCATTTTCTGACTAGAAATTCGAACATGGAAGGTTTGGAACCAACATGGAAGTTCTGATATGTTTTGTAAATTACATTATAATATATTATTCATTTGAGCATCAAAAGGACGACGGTTTGGTACCCGAACATATATTTTCCAAAAATAAATTTACTCTATGCTCAAGTGGAAATTATATTTCCACATAATTTATCAAATAAATTAGAATAACCACGTCGGATTGAGTCCTTCACGTCAGAATTGGCAGCCCGCAAATGTAGGTCGGAGCTTTATTTACAACTCATGCCAAACGTCAAACTATTTTTGCAATATTTCAGAAGATCGGTTCTCAACTCGATCCAAATGTCATGCCATAAACTATATGTCACAGCCCCTCTAATCCAAAGGACAGATTAGAGAGAACATGAACTTGGAACAGTGATTATAAGATATTCAATAGGAATAATCAAAAGATTTTAAAGTATCATTAACCGTACTTCTAAAGTCAAACCTTATTTACAAGGCACCAGTAATTTACAGATATAAAGGCTACAAGTCCTTTAACAAACGATTCGATAATTTTGACAGATTCGACTGCCAATAACAAAATACAATAACATATTTAAACTGCAGCGGAAAGCATGTGAATGCATATATGACGATATGCACTCAAGGTTTCTTTCAAAATATAATAAATACACAAAAGACTTCTGACTACTCAACATCTCTCCACCATCACCATCATCAGCTCAACCTGCACATTTAAAAACAAATATGTAGGGCTGAGTACAAGAATGCACTCAGTGGCTCATGCCAAAATAATTTATCAAATTTAAATTACTACGCCCCATCATGATAACACACGGGTTTTAATTTGAAATACTCGTGTTTACTAAATATTTTCTGTCATTTTCCATAAATATCGTTTGGCCAAGCATTTTTCCATGTATGTATGATCCATATCCATCACAATAATTCATCCCACAAATAATTCCAGCGCTGGAGAGGAGGCCTCCTCTCATAGACGCCATGACCGGCCGAGCACCCTTTCAGCACACAATCACAAATAATCAGTGCACAAAATCCTTGCCATCTCGGCACAGGATACGAATTCTCCATCATCCTTGTGGGTACTTACAAGGATACAAATTCAAGCATGTCATAAAGTGGGAGCTACCCAACATTATGCATCAAATATCATGGATTGGATACATACATAAAACATAAACATTTTGGGCAGGTAATTAAATAATCATTTCATAAATATTGCTTGCAATAAAGTATCATAAATAAATAATTTGATAAAGATTTATCAGTTCGAGTATAGTAAAGCCCACCTCTATTATCAAACGTTAATCCTCGAAGTGCGTGTTCTTTCCTTGTTGCTTGTGAGCCTTCACGTCCCACCTTACGCAAAATTTACGTTCGATGCGTTGCACGCTTTTGAGATTTTCAAAGTTTATTCAACTTTGATATTCCATAAAATAAAATAATAACTCAAGTCTTTAATAAATTTTAATACGCCTTTTCAACGCGTATTTCAATAAAATAATCCTCGTACTTCGAGAGAGACGTAATATGATTTACAGTCTCATATTAACCTTTTAGGTTAAACAATCAACGTATAATAACGTTATTAAATAAAATGATTTCAATTATGAAATTCTCTTCTCACAAATGAGATATTCTTATTAAAGTGTCGTTTTCACGTCTTAGCGTATTTATCGAACGTATTTAGACGTCAATTTCAAAAGTCAACAATTTTGACTTTTCTTAATAATTTCTTTAATAAATCACATATTTAATATCTAAAGTCAATATAAATCGATTTTTAATCGATTTCTTTTCATAAAGCTTTAATTCTCGATTTTTCACGCAAATCGATAAACTTGATTAATATTTTCTTTTAATATTAAACAACTAATACATTAAACATTATTTTATATTCTAACGTTATTTAATATAACGTTCGTCGTAAATAAACATAATATACTATGTTTAATAATTCTCGAAAATTCAATTATGTCTAAAATAATTTTAGACATATTATATATTATTTTCTTGATTAAAAGGATTTAAAATCCTATCCTCAACACTATAGCTCACGGCTATATGACAAAATTTTCCCAAACTTGTTCCAAAATTTCTCTAAATTCATATAGTGTATTATTTTACACTCGATCATTTATATGTATTAATATCACTATAGAAAAATTTGGAACTTCACCTATGTATTACTATAGGTCACGGTTTCTTCTCAAAAATCAATAATTTTTTTTTTTCTAAAATTCTAATAAATTCTTATAACACTTAAACATTATCCTACGACATTATTCAACCATAATATACAACATAATCAAACAATACACCTAAGAACAAAACCATGTAGCTCACGGCTACTATGCTTAAAGCATACCAAAAATTTTATAAAAATCCTACAAAATTACACTATGCTTAAATACTATCATGTAACACTAATACATCATAATATTACATTATAACACATTATAACCCATTAAACCTAAGGCATTAGGTCTCGGCTATTTTTAATAAAAATAGCTATATATACTCAAAAATTCTAATAAATTCCAATATCACCTAATCAATACCCTAGATCAACAATATGCTATCATAACACTTAAATAAAAATTATACATCAAGATACCAACCATAGCCATTCTCGGCCCTTTTGAAAAATCATAGCACATGATTTTTAAAAATTCCCAAATAATCACCATGCACTCCTACAACAACATATATCACTAATCCATCATCAAAATCACTCCAAGCAATTTCGATCATCAAGAAAAAAATTACACAACATGCTTAGCTTTAGAAATAAATCACCAATATAAACATATTAACATATGTAACATAATTTCTAAGCATATGAACATGCTAGCATGATTTTTCACTAAATACACATGCTTGGAAAATAATTTGAACCAATGGATTATTTAAAAACTTAGGTATAATCGAAGCTCGTTCGATATCTAACCTTTTTAACGGTGTCGATTTGTTGTAGGGTGATTAATGCTCAAGCTTTTTGGAGATGGAAATAAAATGAACTCAAGGTTTTTGGAGAAGGAAAGCTCTCGGCTATTTGAGAGAGGAATGAAAAGAAATGAAAGTGTAATGTGTTTGTTGTGTTCAAGGCTTTAAGTACTTAAGTAAAATACAAGAAAATAAATTAAAGCACTCACAACACTCTCTCTCGGTTCTCTCCACTGAAGAAGGCAAAAATTTTATTTGATGATAGTCAAATGTGCTTATGTCACAATAAAATATCTCTTACAAAGCATTAAGTGTGAAATAAAGTTTTTGAAGCATTCAAAAATAATTTTTGTCTCTCACAATGTCATTGCCGTCAATAATGTGCATGGAGGAGAAAATTTTCAGATTTTTTTTTTGTATCTTGCATGTGTATCTATCCCAAAATGTTTTACAATCAAGTGGTAAGAAATCAAGCTTAATTTGTGTAAATATAAGTCAACAATTTCGGCTATCATGCAAATAAAAAGCTAGAGTATTTTTCATCTACAAATTTTACTTGGTAAGTGTGTATTAATACTACACTTACATATAATACAATTTGGGAGATCAAAATATAAATAGTCCTATGTTATACACATAGGGTAGTTCACGGCAATTTCAAGAAATAATGCCTAAAAATTGATTTTCATGCTATAAGTAGATACATATCATAATATATATATCCTAGATGATAAATTATATCATAGGAACATTTATTGGAATTAATCCATAGGTTAAAACCCTAATTCTCGATTTAGGGTTTTCGAGAATTAATATTGTTCAAAATATTATTCCAAAATTTTCTAGCATTATTTTAATGCTAATTAATATTCTAATTACATAAAATAATCATAGGAATTTAAATATCATAATTCCTTGATCATTAGACTTGATTCTCAAGTCATCTCTAAACGTTAACGTTTGAAACGTCTCAAAACGTTAATTATCGACTCATCTCAAAATGGTCGTAATATAGTCATAATCACTTTATTAAATTGTTCCAATAATAATGGAATTAAATTCTACGCTTAAAAACTTAGAAAATATCACGAGCATTTAATTATCGATACTCGATCGACGTTGAAATTATCTTGTTGAAATACGTATATAATCGTATTTCTCAATTCTAATTATTAGTGAATAAAACATAGGAATTTATTATTTCCAAAAAATAATCGAAATCATTATTCGATATTTTAATAATCAAATTCTCATAATAAAACTCTAATTTACGAAATTAACATCGTAATTAGGCTTTTAAATAATCGGGGTATTACATTCCACCCCCCTTAAAGAAATTACGTCCCGAAATTTACATACCTCGAAAAGATCGGGTATTTTCTTTCATCGCATCCTCAAGTTCCCACGTGGCTTCCTCTTGTCCATGATGTTTCCACAGCACTTTGACTAGTGGAATCGACTTGTTTCTCAATTGCTGAACCTTGTGGTCTAGAATAGCCGTAGGTTCTTCATTATAACTCATATCTGGATTGAGGATCACGTCGTCTTGATGGATCACATGCTTCGGATCGTACACGTACTTTCTGAGTTGTGACACGTGAAAAACATTGTGTACGTTTCCCAAACTTGGCGGAAGAGCCAACCTATAGGCGACTGGGCCTATTCTTTCTAGGATTTCATAAGGTCCAATAAAACGGGGTCTTAATTTTCCCTTTACTCCAAACCTTATAATCCCTTTAGATGGAGAGACCTTCAAAAAGACTTTATCTCCATTTTCAAAATGTAGCTCAGATCTACGCGTATCAGCGTAGGACTTCTGTCTATCTTGAGCTTCTTTTATCCTTTGCCTAATTTGGCGGACGATCTCAATCATTTCGCTTATTGCGTCAGGCCCTAAAATTCTTCTCTCACCCACTTCATCCCAATAAAGCGGTGATCGACATTTTCTTCCATATAAAGCTTAAATGACGGGCCATATTGATCGTCGCTGATAACTATTATTGTAAGCAAATTCGATGAGGGTAAAATCTCTTCCCATTTTGCACCTCGATCCACCACTCTTGTTCTCAACATATCTTGAGTGTTTGGATCGTCCTTTCGATTGTCCATCGATGCGAGGATGAAAAGTCATGCTTGAAGTTTAACCGTGCCCAATTCTTTTTGCAAGCTAGTCCGAATCTTGAAGTAAATTTTGAATCTCTATCGGATGTGATAGTTTTGGTATTCCATGCGGTACAATTTCTTTTACATACTGGTGGGCTAGCTTATCGGATCCGTGAGTAATCTGAATTGGCGAGAAAATGTGCACATTTGGTGAGTCATCACTACTACCCATATAGCGATGTTCCTTTCTTGACTTTGGTAAACCCGTAACAAAATCCATAGCTATATCCTCTCATTTTCACTCGGGTATTCCCAAAGGCTGTAGCTTTCCGTAAGGACGTTGGTGTTGCTTTTACTTGTTGACAAGCAAGACAACGCCTACAAAAGAGGCTATGTCTCTTTTCATACCTTCCATGAACTTTTCTTTAAATCTTGGTACATTTTAGTCTTGCTGGATGGGTTTGTATAAGGTGTGTCATGAGCTTCACTCATGATTTCATTAGAAGATTGTTGTTGTTCAGGATACACAACCTTCCTTCAAATAATAAAGCATTATCGGTGCTTCTTGAAAATTCTTGATCCTTCCGTCCTTACTTTGGCTCTTGCTTTTCTAACTTTTCCTCCATCCTTTGTCCTTGAGGATTCTTTTCCTTAAGTCGAGGCGTCGATGTGAGTGTAGCAATACGACTCGTGATCGTCTCTCGGTTGTTCAATCAATTCGATCTTCATCCTTTCAAACTCCTCAGCGAGTTTTCTTCTTACGTGAAGAGACATCCCAATTTGTTTTGACTCTTACGACTTAAGGCATCGGCTACAACATTTGCCTTGCGGGTGATAGTTTATACCACGATCGTAGTCCTTTACCAATTCGAGCCATCTTCTTTGTCTCATGTTCGAGATCTCTCGCTCGAAAAATTATTTCAAACTTTTATGATCGGTAAAGATTTCACATCTTACTCCGTAGAGATGATGTCTCCATATTTTCGATGCATGTACAAGCTGCTTTGCCGGTTCGGTCATGAGTTGGGTAGTTTAGTTCATGTGATCTAAGTTGTCGTGATCGTAGGCTATTACTTTTCCTTCCTGCATCAACACACAACCCAATCCGTTTTAGAAGCATCGATTATAAACTACATATTCCTTGTATGCTTACGGGCTGCTAATCTTGGTGCACTTGTCAACTTTTCTTAAGCGTTTGGAAATTAGCCTCACATTCTTGATCCAGTGAATTTAATCCCTTTTACGAGTAGTTGGGTTATTGGTCTTGCTATCTTTGAGAATCCTTCAATGAATCTCCGATAGTAACCCGTCAATCCTAAGAAACTTCTGATTTCGTTTTGTGTCCTTGGCGGTTTCCATTCTTGCACAGCTTCTACTTTGGCTGGATCTACTTTAATCCCTTCAGCTGACACAATGTGTCCAAGGAACATTACTTCCTTCAGCCAAAATTCACATTTGCTAAACTTAGCAAAAAGTTGTTCATCTCTCAAAGATTGCAGTACTGTTCTGAGGTGTTCCTTGTGTTCTTCTTCATTCTTTGAATAGATGAGAATGTCATCTATGAAGACTAAGACAAATCTGTCTAAGTATGGGTGGAACACCCTATTCATGAGATCCATGAATACTGCAGGCGCATTAGTCAATCCGAATGGCACAACTATAAATTCATAGTGGCCGTATCTCGTTCGGAAAGCAGTCTTTGACACATCTTCAGGCCGCACTTTGAGTTGGTGATAGCCTGACTTGAGGTCGATTTTCGAGAACACGCTAGCTCCTCGTAGCTGATCAAACAAGTCATCTATCCTTGGTAGTGGATACTTGTTTTGGCGTCATTTTGTTCGATTCTCGGTAATCTATACACATCCTCAAGGAACCATCCTTTTCTTAACAAATAACACCGGTGCTCCCAAGGCGAAACACTAGGTGCGATAAAACCTTGGTCCAACAGCTCTTGGATTTGGATTTTCAACTCTTCCAGTTCTTTCGGAGCCATTCTGTACGGTGCCTTCGACACTGGAGCCGATCCGGGTTCCAAGTCAATGGTAAACTCCAATTGTCTATCAGGAGGTAATCCTGGTAGATTTTCAGGAAAAACATCTGAAAACTCTCGTACAATCTCTACATCTTCAGCTTTCATCGCTGTTCGATTTTCTCCATTCAAATAAACAAGAAATGCATGGCATCCCTTCTTGTTTATCATACTTCTGGCCTTCAATGCTGATATTATTGGGATTTTCCTTCCTATGTTGATTCCATGGAAATGTGTTGCTTTCTGACCAGGAAACTGGAACGAAATCTTCCTTTCTTTGCATAGGATCGTGGAATGATTTTCAGCCAACCAGTCCATTCCTAGAATTATATCTACATCACCCATGGGTATTATGTTCAAGTTATTCGTCAGAACCTTAAGTGATCCTAAGTTCAACTCTAGGTTCGAGCAAATATGAGTAACAGTCATAATCCCTCCTATGGGTGAAGAGATTCTCATATCCTGATTCGTTTTTTTTAGTCTAAGTTCCAATAGATCAACGCATGTTCTTGCTATGAAGGAATGTGATGCACCGTGTCGAACAAAAGTATAACAGGTATGTTGAGAAGTGTTCCCATACACCGCGGGTTTCCTGGTTTTGTTCGTTTGCCTCGATGTAGAGCATATGCTCTAGCTTGAGCCATTTGAGGCCGACGGGCGCTGTCTCATTGATTCTACTGTGGCTCTTCTTTGTTGGCGTTCTGCTGATTACGCCGCTGCGGTGGTTGTCGTTCTTTATTCTTGATGAGGCTTTTGCCATTGTTGTTGCGGTGGTTGTTCTTTGCGGTTGGGGCTGAAACTGAATAGCCCTGAGGGGTTGGGCATTGCCGGGCTGATTCGGCCTTCCCACTGTCCCCGCGCGTATCCCCGGGCAACTATTTGCGTAATGTCCCTTCATTCCGCACTTAAAATAATTACCAAATGGCAAACTCCTTTGTGAAACTTTTGGCACTTTGGGCGAGGAGAGCACAGTCTCTGTTCTTGTGGTCCTCCGTCGGAGGAAAAGGCGGCTTCTTCCATCCTCGCCTTGCGGCGCCACGTTTCCTTGCCAAGGCCGCTTGTTATTGGTATTCTCAAAACTTCCCCGGTTACTGTTACCAAAATTTCCTTCCCATTTTCTCTTCCCTTTGTCCCCTGTATTCGATGTCTGTGTTTGAGCTGTCTTCTCTTCTGGCATAGCTGCCTCTATGTCCAAAGCTCGTCAGAGAGCTTGATTGTAAGTCGATCTCCATGGTGGCTAGAGACATTCTTATCTCTGACCTCAAACCAGACCTAAATTTTTCTGCCATCTTCATATCCGTATTCACCTGATCAGGGGCATATCTGGACATATCGCAGAAAGTGCGATCATAATCTGTCACGGACATCCTATCCTGTTTCAGATTGTAAAATTCATGTTCCTTCTTTTTCCTGTAACTTTTCGGGACGTATTTCTCATACATTTCCCCTTTAAACTCTTCCCAAGTAAACTCAATCATCTGATCCTGCAGTAAAATCTTCCGTCGGGCTTCCCACCAAAAGTCGGCAGGTCCAGTAAGTTGAAAGGTAATACAGGACAGCCGCTCTTGTGTTGTGCATCGTAGAAAGTCGAAGATCCTTTCCATAGCCCTTATCCATTGTTCGGCATCATCCGGGCTTCCTTTTCCATCAAAAGAAGGTGGGTTCTGCCTAAGAAATAATTCCTCTATCCTACGATCAGGTGGAGGTGGAGGTGGTTGTGGCATATTAGCAAGTTCTGGTACGGGAATTCTTCCTCTGCCTCTACCTCTTCCCCTTCCCCTACCTCTTTGTGCAGGATCTCTTCTAGGCGGCATTCTGTTGTTTAAACATACAATAAATATTGAAAATTATTTTCACAAATAACATATATAATATCATCATACAATCCTTTTGTAAAGCAGCTTTAAACCAAGACATTCATTTTTATCACAATAATCATTTTTGCCGCAAAAGCCCGTTTCGGGGTTATTATATATACATCAGAAAATTGTGCCTCAAAGAGGACTATTTTGTACAAACAGTTAATACAAAAGAAATAATGTACATGAGATGGCATTTCAAAAGCTTAACCCATATAACAACATACGGGATTACATAATAATACAAAATACTAGTGTTTACTTCCCTTTTTCAAAACATAAAAGCAACCTACACACATACAGAACTATATACATATGGACTAAGATCTAGCTAGTCTCGTCATCAGGTATATCACTCATAGTCATACTGATCCTCCTCAGGATCCTCCTCATCGTCTGAATCATCGTCGGAGTCTTCATCCGAATCGTCGTCCGAATCGTCATCATCCGAGTCGTCCTCACGTCGGCGCACTCTGGATGGTCCCGCTCCATCATCCCCAACCATATGGATGTCGTGGATCGGACTGAAGTCATCACGAGCGTCTGATACTCTCATCCTGGCCGTCTGGCGGTACGGCTCTGCTGGCGGCGCTGGCGCTGTCATGGGTGGTAAGATCGGAAGCGGTGGGTGTATGGGGTGTCCAATCGACAAAGGGCTCTTGGCATCCCCAAAGCTCTGGGCCGAGACGCTCTCTCTACCTCTGCGAGCCTGCCCTCGTCCTCCAGGAATCTGGGTACTACCGGGTCCACTCGCCGCGGTACCTCCGTGTATAGCCACTCCGGCGACTCATCACGCCACGTGTACTCCCCGGAGGGAGATAGGGTCCTCTCGGTGCTACTCGTGAATCTTGAAGGCGTCGTCAAATGGCTTACGAATCTCGGCAGATCCGCTATCAGATCATAGTCACCACCGGCACGGTAGATGTAGTCTCCAGACACCTCTCGTGCGTAGTCCTCCCAATCGATCGGTAACCGTGTCAAAAGGCGCTTAACGCCATCAAAATCTGTCACTCCATGCTCGTGCGCCTCCCTCCAATGACGAAGGTAATGCATGAGAAACTCTCCCAGATCGTCTCCCCAGCACATCTGGTAATCACGGTACGCATGAATAATCTCCGCTGGGGTGGCCCTCGGTCCTAGCCTCCGTCTAGTGGTATGTCGAGTCCTGGCCATCTGTCACAGACAAACGATCAAAAGTCAAACTAAATAAAGATATCCGTTACAAAGATAAAATAACTTAACGCGTTTGTTCAGCAGCTAGGCTAAACCGGACAATCCATAAAGCAGATAAACAATCCAAACACATCTGATAAACAGATAAATGTTATACGGAAATTGTTCTCATATACAACGCACGTTGTAGCTTTCCTACCATACTAGGAAACTTACTATCCAGTAGCTAAAAAAAATCTTATCATATAACTAAATTCTAGTTCTATATAACCACGAGCTAACTTCTACTGGCTCTCGTGAATTACGGAGAAGAAACAGGATCTATCCTTCATAAGAAATATAGTACAGTCCGTTAGAGATGCGTGGCGAAAACCATGCGCAAATCGGATTCGAGCGAAGAGAACGGATCAAACAAAAACACTGCGCTGAAGCAGGAAAATTTCGCGCGTTCGCCGAGATCGTTGGCAATGCCGACACCAAGGTCGTGCATGCCGTTGCGAAGCGGATTGCCAAGGCAAGTGATGAGGTGATGGGATAGTCAGCTGGTCAATCGAAATGAATCGCCGAACTTGAGATAAATGGCCGAGCTCGTATTAGTCGTAATCGAGGTCGACTTTCCGAAGTGGATTTGTCGAGGTGAAATACGGCGTCGTGAAGTGCCGAGATGAACTTGCCGAACTCAAGGTGGATGTCGAGATTGACACCGAAGTAAACGCCCAGGTCGACGCCAGGGTGGATTAATTGAGGTCGCGCAGTGCCGAGGTGATCAACTGGTCAGCCGAGTCGAGGTAATCTCTGGGTTGACTTCAACGAGGTGGAAAGCCTTAGCTTTTATTCTGAGCTCGTTTCTTTTCTTTTGTTCACGTAAGAAGGGGAAAAGTTCGTACATTGGTTCGTCTATGTTCTTTTCAATAAGGGATCATGCTTCTTATTACGTCTATGTTCCAATTGGGATGACATAGTCATTAATCAAAAACAATATTGAGAATTGAAGAATAAAATTTCAAATATGACGAACATAGCTCGTTTTAAACATACGCATTTCCTGCGAAAAATTTTCAACCAATCATTCATGGTTATTCATAACATTCCCCTTTTCATTTCATTTGTCGATAATGTTCTATCGACACCAAATCAAATTCATAAATCTCAAACTTCTCTTTTTCAAAGATGAGAAAAATAATTTACCTCTTTCCCGGTTGAGCTTGATGTGATGGAGTGTTGAGCATAGTCAGATGATTTCTAGAAGTCTAGTGACTCAATCTAGACTTAACTTTTTGAAAGAAAGTTTAGGGTTCAAAGAGCTAACGGCTCTGATACTACTCTATCACAGCCCCTCTAATCCAAAGGACAGATTAGGGAGAATTGGAACTTGGAAGAGTGATTATAAGATATTCAATAGGAATAATCAAAAGATTTTAAAGTATCATTAACCGTACTTCTAAAGTCAAACCTTATTTACAAGGCACCAGTAATTTACAGATATAAAGGCCACAAGTCCTTTAACAAACGATTAGATAATTTGGACATATTCGACTGCCAATAACAAAATATAATAACATATTTAAACTGCAGCGGAAAGCATGTGAATGCATATATGACGATATGCACTCAAGGTTTCTTTCAAAATATAATAAATACACAAAAGACTTCTGACTACTCAACATCTCTACACCATCACCATCATCACTCAACTCGCACATTTAAAACAAATATGCGGTGAGTACAAGAATGCTTTCGATGGCTCATGCAAAATAATTTATCAAATTTAAATTACTCTGTCCCATCACAGTAACACACGAGGTTTTAATTTGAAATACTCGTGTTTACTAAATATTTTCTGTCATTTTCCATAAATATCGCTTAGCCAAACATTTTTCCATGTATGTATGATACATATCCACCATAATAATTCATCCCACAAATAATTCCTTATTGGAGAGGAGGCTTCTCTCACGAGGCGCCATGAACCCGAGCACCCTTTCGACACGATACAAATAATCAGTGCACAAAATCCTTGCCATCTCGGCACAGGATACGAATTCTCCATCATCCTTGTGGGTACTTACAAGGATACGAATTCAAGCATGTCATAAAGTGGGAGCTACCCAACATTATGCATCAAATATCATGGATTGGATACATACATAAAACATAAACATTTTGGGCAGGTAATTAAATAATCATTTCATAAATATTGCTTGCAATAAAGCATCATAAATAAATCATTTGATAAAGATTTATCAGTTCGAGTATAGTAAAGCCCACCTCTATTATCAAACGTTAATCCTCGAAGTGCGTGTTCTTTCCTTGTTGCTTGTGAGCCTTCACGTCCCACCTTTACGCAAAATTTACGTTCAGTACGTTGGCACGCTTTTCGAGATTTTCAAAGTTTATTCAACTTTGATATTCCATAAAATAAAATAATAACTCGAAGTCTTTAATAAATTTTAATACGCCGTTTCAACGCGTATTTCAATAAAATAATCCTCGTACTTCGAGAGAGACGTAATATGATTTACAGTCTCATATTAACCTTTTAGGTTAAACAATCAACGTATAATAACGTTATTTAATAAAATGATTTCAATTATGAAATTCTCTTCTCACAAATGAGATATTCTTATTAAAGTAATACGTTTTTCACGTATTAGCGTATTTATCGAACGTATTTCGTACGTCAATTTCAAAAGTCAACAATTTTGACTTTTCTTAATAATTTCTTTAATAAATCACATATTTAATATCTAAATTCAATATAAATCGATTTTTAATCGATTTCTTTTCATAAAGCTTTAATTCTCGATTTTTCACGCAAATCGATAAACTTGATTAATATTTTCTTTTAATATTAAACAACTAATACATTAAACATTATTTTATATTCCTAACGTTATTTAATATAACGTTTCGTCGTAAACATAATATACTATGTTTAATAATTCTCGAAAATTCAATTATGTCTAAAATAATTTTTAGACATATAATATATTATTATTCTTGATTAAAAAGGATTTAAAAATCCCTATCCTCAACACTATAGCTCACGGCTATATGACAAAATTTTCCCAAACTTGTTCTAAAAATTTCTCTAAATTCATATAGTGTATTATTTTACACTATGATCATTAATATGTATTAATATCACTATAGAAAAATTTGGAATTTCACCTATGTATTACTATAGGTCACGGTTTCTTCTCAAAAATCAACAATTTTTTTTTTCTAAAATTCTAATAAATTCTTATAACACTTAAACATTATCCTACGACATTATTCAACCATAATATACAACATAATCAAACAATACACCTAAGAACAAAACCATGTAGCTCACGGCTACTATGCTTAAAGCATGCCAAAATTTTTATAAAATTCCTACAAAATTACAATATGCTTAAATACTATCATGTAACACTAATACATCATAATATTACATTATAACACATTATAACCCATTAAACCTAAGGCATTAGGTCTCGGCTGTTTTTAATAAAAAATAGCTATATATACTGAAAAATTCTAATAAATTCCAATATCACCTAATCAATACCCTGATCAACAATATGCTATCATAACACTTAAATAAAAATTATACATCAAGATACCAACCATAGCCATTCTCGGCCCTTTTGAAAAATCATAGCACATGATTTTTAAAAATTCCCAAATAATCACCATGCACTCCTACAACAACATATATCACTAATCCATCATCAAAATCACTCCAAGCAATTTCGATCATCAAGAAAAAAAATTACACAACATGCTTAGCTTTAGAAATAAATCACCAATATAAACATATTAACATATGTAACATAATTTCTAAGCATATGAACATGCTAGCATGATTTTTCACTAAATACACATGCTTGGAAAAATAATTTGAACCAACGGATTATTTAAAAACTTCGGTATAATCGAAGCTCGTTCGATATCTAACCTTTTTAACGGTGTCAATTTGTTGTAGGGTGATTAATGTTCAAGCTTTTTGGAGATGGAAATAAAATGAACTCAAGGTTTTTGGAGAAGGAAAGCTCTCGTCTATTTGAGCGAGGAATGAAAAGAAATGAAAGTGTAATGTGTTTGTTGTGTTCAAGGCTTTAAGTACTTAAGTAAAATACAAGAAAATAAATTAAAGCACTCACAACACTCTCTCTCGGTTCTCTCCACTGAAGAAGGCAAAAATTTTATTTGATGATAGTCAAATGTGCTTATGTCACAATAAAATATCTCTTACAAAGCATTAAGTGTGAAATAAAGTTTTTGAAGCATTCAAAAATAATTTTTGTCTCTCACAATGTCATTGCCGTCAATAATGTGCATGGAGAAAATTTTCAGATTTTTTTTGTGTATCTTGCATTTGTATCTATCCCAAAATGTTTTACAATCAGTGGTAAGAAATCAAGCTTAATTTGTGTAAATATAAGTCAACAATTTCGCTATCATGCAAATAAACGACTAGAGTATTTTTCATCTACAAATTTTACTTGGTAAGTGTGTATTAATACTACACTTACATATAATACAATTTGGGAGATCAAAATAAAAATAGTCCTATGTTATACACATAGGGTAGTTCACGGCAATTTCAAGAAATAATGCCTAAAAATTGATTTTCATGCTATAAGTAGATACATATCATAATATATATATCCTAGATGATAAATTATATCATAGGAACATTTATTGGAATTAATCCATAGGTTAAAAACCCTAATTCTCGATTTAGGGTTTTTCGAGAATTAATATTGTTCAAAAATATTATTCCAAAATTTTCTAGCATTATTTTAATGCTAATTAATATTCTAATTACATAAAATAATCATAGGAATTTAAATATCATAATTCCTTGATCATTAGACTTGATTCTCAAGTCATCTCTAAACGTTAACGTTTGAAACGTCTCAAAACGTTAATTATCGACTCATCTCAAAATGGTCGTAGTATAGTCATAATCACTTTATTAAATTGCTCCAATAATAATGGAATTAAATTCTAAGCTTAAAAACTTAGAAAATATCACGAGCATTTAATTATCGATACTCGATCGACGTTGAAATTATCTTTGTTGAAATCGTATATAATCGTATTTCTCAATTCACAATTATTAGTGAATAAAACATAGGAATTTATTATTTCCAAAAAATAATCGAAATCATTATTCGATATTTTAATAATCAAATTCTCATAATAAAACTCTAATTTACGATATTAATATCGTAATTAGGCTTTTAAATAATCGGGGTATTACACTATAATTAACCCTACACTATATTGACAAATAATACATGTTATCAAGCGTATATATTAGAAAATTAAGTTACGATTAATAGTTAGCATTGGGACAACTTTATAAGACCGAATTTTGATTCGATTCCAAAACCTTTTTTGATGAAAAGCTTTGGACTTATAATTAGTTTCTTAGGTTAGTGAAACTCATCTGTTAGGGAGCTTGTTTACTTGTTCAAGTAGTCAGCTGATTGAAACAACCGATGCTATTTTAAAGACTTGAAGAAACATGAATAAAGATAAAGTACCTGCAAAGTTTATCAACTAAGACAATAATCTAATCTTTCATATTACCTCAACGTTTCAAACAAGTGCACTTGAGACAAAATTGGTACATAACGTGCACAACCCAATGTACAAGTCAGATGTGTACGAGGAAGAGATACTCAACGGATACTGCCAACTACCAACTTTCACTCGACCAATGAGGAAAAGTCAATATCATGCAGATTTGACGCAGAAATCATGCTGATAGTCAGTAACTGCGACAAATGACTAAAAGACGAAACTAGCATGAATGATGGTTTTAAACATAGACTCTATCAAAAGTTCCGTTAAACTTCAAATATAGTTTGAGGATGAATTATCTCCGCAATAGATAGTTTCATCTATCTTACTATAAATATGATATCATTCTTTTAGATGAGAGTAACCAATACTTCTACTACTCTACTATCTTCAAGAACAAGAACTATAAAGCGTTCAAAGTCCTCAACGATTTAAATTTTCATCTTCGATCAAGCATTAAAGTGTTCAAGTGCATGAACCTTAAAATCATTTTCAAATGTCCCATTTGAAATTAGAGCTTAAGCTCATTTCCATATCCTAGCTCAGAATAGAATAAGTCTAGCCTATAACTTGAACTTATTGTAAAGGCTCATTTAAAGTTAGAAAAAACCTTCCTCACCCATTTATCTCATTGTAGTACTGAGTTAGTGTTTGTGAAGGCAAGTAAGTTATCTTACGTGATAAACTGAAAGCTAGTAGAAGTCAGACAAGTACTCTATCATGTGAGTTACGTCGAAAGTTAAGTTAAGAGGTCTAGGATAAGGTTGATAATTTTCGACATGGACACGAAAACACGATACGAACATGCACAAAATTTACGGGTTAGTGTTCAGCCTTATTGTGCTCGTTTCCTTATCGTGTCGATAGGATAAGGACACAATAATTTCGTGTCGTGTTCGTGTAGAATCCGTGTCGTGTTTGTGGAACACGATAATTTTTTTGTTGCATTCGTGTTTTTTCGGATCATGTCGGATCATGTCGTTTTCGTATAATTCGATAACATTTATATAGATTTCATATCAACTTAATTATTACTCCCTCCGTCCCATTTAAAACGTCCATTTTCTTTTGGACACGGTTATTTAGGAGAAATGTATAAAGTAGTTAAAGTGTTAAAAAGTGGATAGGGTCCACATTTTTTGAAGCGATAATTACTTCCTAAAATGGAATGGGACATTTGTAATAAGACAACCCAAAAGGAAAGTGAGACATTTTAAATGGGACAGAGGGAGTATTATATATATTTTTATTTTTTATTAATTTATTTTTAAATTTTGATTTGAATTTGTCGTTTCGTGTCGTTATCGTGTCATGTTAACACGAAAAAAATCATGTCATGTCGTGTTCGTGTCGTGCTCATGTCATGTTCGTGTAAGTACATTGTGTGTCGCGGTCGTGTTCGTGTCAGGCAAATCGTGTTCGTGTTTGATCTTACCATGTCGTGTCGTTATCGTATCGATACGATAACGACCCGACACTCACGAATTGTCAGGTCTAGTCTAGGAAGATATTTCTAGGTTCAGCTCACAAGTGTGTGAAATGTTAAATAATGATATTGCCCACTATATGCAAGGAAGTCACTACGGAGTGTGATTTCATTTCTTATTTTGATAATGTACAATGTACGTAGGAGTTGGTGAATACTCTGAACCATTTTAAAAATATTTTGCGCTTTATTGTTTCATTTACAACTTTTCTTATCTATCTTACACTCTATATATCACGAAAATATGTTTAAGTGTTTGAACAACCATGCAGGCTTCAACTTACCTATGAAAGTTTTACAGGTTAAAAAATATTTTTCACATGCGAGTATAATCTTGAGCTCACACACTTTCGAACCAAACTGATAACTGATTTTCTAGTAATAAAATATCGCTAATAAATGGCGTCTATTATAGTCAGTTAGCAAAAATAGTATCGTATCCACATATACTGAAGACGCAAAAATATAACAAGTAATAAACACAAATGCTTCACAATTATCCATGCTAAACTATGGTGAAGATGTTTGATTATCCCTAAATAAATGAAAGAAAAAAAATTGACAAATTCTAGAAGAATATCAAGAATATAAAATTGACCTAGCGAATGTAATGATTCAACAAGAAATTACACAATCAATCTATGACCTACTAACCAATTTAATTCAATTCAGATGGAGAATCACTCAAGTAACCACAAATTTTCTCCCGAGCAGCTTGTGACTGTAGATTAATACAATATTTATTTGTACTAGGTATCAAGAAATATGCATCAACTCCTAATAGCTTAACAAGATTATTTCTCCTACAATTAACTATGAACCTGGTAATTATTTAGATCAATTGTATTATGAATTCTTGAATTCAATTATTTAACTCTAAACTCGCTTGGTATTCAATCAAACAACTAGCATGCATCAATATCGATCAATTATCTACGCATGAAATTAACACCAAGAAGCATAAATCATGAATTATACGTAAATACATTCAACAGATCAATCATATAAATTTTTACTAAATTATACAAACCCTAGAATCTATAAAAATCCTAGCTACTGATAATTAGAATTAAAGAAAACAAAATTGAAGAAAACATAATTTAATTAACTAAATAAAAGTCGTGTAGCAATTCAATTCTGCAATGAAGAACTTGAAATATGAATCTTGAATCTGAACCTCTAAACTTGTTGTAGAGAAGTAAATTAAAACTATAATATCTAGAAAATAAGAATGGGGACAAGAATGAGAACTTTAACACAGTGTAAAACAATAGCATTGGGTCTCTCAGAGTTGGAATAAAACTCGAAAATATCAGTATTTTAGCCCGACACATGTGGCCATGCGCGTAGACACACATGGCCGAGCCTTCATCTACGCCCGAACTCTTTCCGCAAAAAATTGTATGTGGTGGCACGCGGCTTCGTGTGTTACTTTGCCCCACTAAGCTTCTGCGTGATTAATTTCTTTTTTTGGGCCCGTTCTTCTTCGTTCGGAGTCTGATTTTCGATTCGTTTGTGTCCACGAACTTGTATCAAGATTAAATTTATCTATGTGAATGCTTCATTTGTCTGTAATTTCTTCCAAACATACAAACAAGTATCAACTCTCAAAAGATAAGCAAACCAAAGCATAAGTTTGTTTCAAACATGGTTTCCACTAGTGAATTTGTCACAAATGTCTGTTAAAAAAATTGAAAAACATTTTTTTCATTGACCCACTACGATGGGAGTCCAACTGATAAATTGTTCAAGCTATTAGTAAGGGTGTTATCTCGATCGAGTCTTACTCTGTCATTTAGGACATATAAGTCAAAAAAAATTATATATAAGTGTATCCCCCTCCGCATACACATGTTTAGACTCACCTCGGGGGACCAAGTTAAAATTTAAGAATATTGACAAACACGTGTTTTTTCCTATTTTATCACCATTTTATCTAGCATTCTATGGATAAATATGTGTTTGTTGCATCTATTTGTCATTATTTTAGTTGGTAAGTGAAATATATCACTCATGGATTATTTATGAATTATTACTTTTTGGATTTGATTTAATGGAATTAGGATTTATAGTGAAGAAGTATATCTCGTTGTGAGTCCAATAGTACAAACGGATCAAGAATCAGACATTGGACAAGGAAGAACAGACCAAAATGAGCTTGTCACGCGAAGGCCAACATGCTCAGCCATAACACACGACTGCGTGCCATGGACACACATGCGAGAGCGAGAATAAGGCCACACGGTCACAAGCACATGATCACGTGCCTGTGATCGCGGGCTTGAAATGAGCGATAGAGAGAGGGCACAATTATGGGCACGAGACTATGTGCCATGACTGCGCAAGACGTCGTATGATGCGCGGTCATGGGCATGCGATCGCATGTCATGACAACGGGAACGCCGAGCAATGCACATTGTTGAGCAAGTGGTCGTGTGGTCTTCGGCCATGGTCGCATGCAAAAGAAGGGTTTCATGTTTTAGCATATTTCGAGCCTAACAAGGAGATCCAGTGTATTATTTTACTACCAGAGGTATAAATACTCCAGGAAAACTCTACGAAAAGGACTTTTGCCACTTTTATTCTAGGTTTTCATTATTTTGGAGTTCCTGGAGTTGGATTAGAGAGAAGAATATCAAAGCCTGAAGAACGAGATTTGTAGACTTATCTACGGTTTTATCTGAAATTTCTACTTTTATTTTAGTTTGCTAGTTTCTTTCATTATGTTTGGTTAGTAATATATTATTCTAGAGTTAGAGAGTAGACAGATGATGATCGTTGAATCATTTTGAATTAATTAATCTAATTCATTTCTTCCTTTTTATGTTCTTGAATTTATTGTGTGCTTAATTACCTGATCATCAATTTTGCATGATTTATTGTATTAATTTGATATCGAGAGATGATGATTAATATTTGTTTGGAAACATAAAACACACTTTTCAATATCAGTCGAGAGGTCTTGAGAATTGTGTGAAGATTTATAATCTTATCATTCTGTTGGGAGTTGCATTTTTAAGTATGATTTGGAGACAGTAGTCTTACATGTAATCTACGATTTATTCGCTACGAGAGTAGGTTTAAATTATTTATGTGATTGTCTTAGGAAGAACTAAATCTATAATTGATTAATTAATTGGGTTATTGGTGTTTAAATACATGAACTTTAGGTATTTGTTTTTCACAAACTTTAAAAATTTTCAATAAATACACGAACTTAACATCATTGCGATTTTTTTCACAAATTGAATGATGGTCAAAATTAAACACATGACATTCGGATTTCGGATGATGGCGACCGACGTGACGTTATTTCATCAAAACGATGTCGTTTTATTTATACAAATATATTAATTGATGAATAAATACATGAACTTTAGGTCTATTTTGATTTTTCCCACGAACTCTAAAAATTTGTCAATAAATACACACTTAACATTATTGTAATTTTTTCACAAATTGAATGACGGTCAAAATTAAAGATATAACGATCGACGTGATATTACTTTATTAAAACGATATCGTTTTCTTATACAATATGTATTAAAAAAATCTTAAATCCACCTTAACTCACACCCACCGTACCCCACCCCATCCCACCCCATCTCTCTTTCTCTAACCTCAACTTATGATAATGTTTTGGTTGGAGAGAGTTGTGAGATGTATTTAATTTTTTTAAATACATATTGTATAAGTAAAACGACGTCGTTTTGATAAAGTGGTCACGTTGACTGTTATGTCAGCTTTAATTCTGATCATCATTCAATTTATGGAAACATTACAATAACGTTACGTTCGTGTATTTATTGATAAATTTTTAAAATTCGTGGGGAAAAATCAAAATGGACCCAAAGTTCATGTATTTAAGCTCCAATTAATATATATTATATAAGTAAAACGAAGTCGTTTTGATGAAGTGGCGTTACGTCGATTGCCATGTCAGCTTCAATTTTGATTGTTATTCAATTTGTAGGAAAAATCACAATAATGTTAAGTTCGTATGTATTTATTGATAATTTTTAAAGTTCATGAGAAAAACCAAAATATGCTCAAAGTTCATGTATTTAAGCACTAATGACCCTAATTAATTTAATTGGAATTGATTATCTATATTTGTTGAAACTAAAGCTCTAGAATATTCTTTTATCTCTGTTTTCAATCCTCAGTTTCCTGCTAGTTTTATTTAGCTAGAGAATTTCTGTGAAAAATAGTAGTCAATTATAGTTTACATTCTTTGTGGGATACGACCTTGTTTGCTACTGTACATAATTACACCCATATACTTACGATGTGAAAATAATTAGCGAACGAAGATAGTAATTAGTTATTTAGTATATGAATATTATATAAGGATATTCTTAGGCATAGTAAATTTATTAATCAAGTAAAAATTTATAATTCAAGAGACAATAATAGGGTCCACCCAATGAGTGCATGGTCTCACATTGTTAGTGCTTAAAATCAGACTAGATCGACCAAAATCAAATAAAAAAAATTGAAATTGACCAAATGTATCTAGTTGACCACGTCATAAATGAGACTTGGTATGCTCTCTCTCTCTCTCAAATTGACCAAATGTATCTAGTCGACCACATCATAAATGAGACTTAGGGGGTGTTTGGTAAGCTGTTTAAGAGCTTATAAACTCAATTAATTTTTTTGACAATTTAAGTGATTAAAGAACTTATAAGCTTCCAAAATAAGCTCAAATAAAAAAAAAGCTCCAAAACCTAACTTATTTTTCAATCATCTCCTAAGTTATAACAAAATTACAAAAATAACCTTCATATATCTTCTTATTTACATGTTTGCCCTTCTTAATTCAATCACTTTTACACCGATTTCTCTCAGACTCTTCTCTCTCACTCAACCAAATTACAAAAAGTTAATATTTTATTAACACTGCACTCCTTATGAATATTAGTTATAGAAATTCTATATTTATTATCATCTTTTTTTTCATCATATTTTAATTCTCAAATTCATTTAATTCCTATCTACTAATCGCCATCCTTTAACTGTTATAAAGTGGAAATATCACAAAAAAGTGTATATTTTTTACGTTTTCTAACTGTGTCTAATTTTTATCTTTTGACATATAAAAATAGTTAGTACTTATAATTACCTCTTCTTAAATCAAAAAATTATATCATTAGAAACATCAGGAAATTTTTATCAATATTTCATACATTATTCGGTTATTCCTAACCACTTTAGGAATGCAAAAATTGCTTTTCCTCTCTTGTAGGTCATATAATAAATGAAGCCTATTTTGGTCATTATAACATAAAATGAATTTATAATGCTAAACACTCTATTATCTTATAAGTTTGGTTATCCAAACACTTTAGCATCTTATAAGCTATTAACTCACTACATCTTATAAGTTCTTAAAACAACTTATAAGTTGTTGGAGCTTATAAACTTTCTAAAATAAGCTTAGCCAAACATCCTCTTACTATGCTCTCTCTCTCTCTCTCTCTCTCTCTCTCTCTCTTATTTTAATCAATGGGATGGAGACACTTGTCTCCATATATCCTATTGAATAGTTAGATTATATTTAGATATATAGATAAACTTATTATATCTTTTACATAATATAAAATATACTAAAATATATATTCTTTATTCTTTATAAATAGAGACCAAATTTGCTATATTTTCACATAATTGAAAATTCCTTCATTTTCTCTACATCGTTCTCTATTTTTTATATGGATCGAGGCAATAATTCCTTCATTTTTGGTTGTTGTTAGTTTGTTTAATGTATATTATGTCTTATTTTCTATTTCATACTAGTTTGTCATTTTTTTTTTGCTTTTAAATTTTTCTGCAATAATAATAATTAATATATTTTTATTATAATTGATTATATAATAATTATTTAAAAAAATTAAATAATTGAATGCTTAGGTGTTTGGATGGTCATTAATAAACCACCAAAAATTGATGTGGTTGAGTTGGGAGAAAAATAACATTTGATGAAGAAAGAGAAATTAATTAAATATTGAAAAAATTAGATGATTTGGTGATTGTGATGGGTGTTGATAAACATGATCTCATAGCCTATAGGTTAATTGAGATCCAATTGACTTCTTGTTGTTGTTGTTGTTGTTGTTGTTGTTGTTGTTGTTATTATTATTATTATTGATAATGTATTCAATAATATTTTACTTCAATATTCAGTATAAAATATATTTTTATAAAATTAAAACTAAAATTTCAAAAATTCATTTAAATTCGATTAAGCTCATAATTTTCGAATTATTCGATATGAATACTTCATAGCACTAAACATATACATTGATTATAGTATTTTTATTAAATTTTTCTCGTTATCACATTACTTAGGGGTGAGGTGCATCTATTAGCCTTTTTTTGATGACCCTTGAAGCAAAAGTCGGGTTTTGTCGTCACGATTTTGTGTGTTGGGTGGTGGTTTATTCTGATCATATATAATAAATATGCCTTATTTGACGAAAAATGCTCGATAATTCATTCAGCTCTATTATTGAGTGCTCATCATCATCTCCATTGCCTACAGACTACTTCATTATTCAAAGAAGAAAACCTAATCCTATGAAAATTATTTTTCAAAGAAGGGCTTTATACGATATAACTTGTGGATATGAAAAAGTTGATGTTGTACAAGATTACAGTTCATAGATTTTGTAGGAATACTTTTCGCAAAATTAGAGCCTTTTAAATCCTCAAGTGTGAAACTGCTTCGTAAAATCGACACGTGTTTCCCTTGTCGCATATATGTAATCCCCTGGTCAACTTTCTAATACCTTCATAATCGAACGATGTTATGTTTGCATAGTTTTTTATAGTTCATATATTCAACGATTAAAGAAGTTAATATAAAATAGATTTTGCATAAATGCTACAACTTTAAAACCGATGATAGATTTGTATAGTTTTTAATAGTTCATGTATTTAATGATAAAAAAAGTTGATATAAGATAGATTTGCGAAAATGCTATAAGTAAAAATATAATACTCCGTATTTTTTTTTTCCAGCTTCACATAATATATGACTGTATGCCTCTGTATCTATGATCGGCCATAATAATCATATCACATTATTATAAAATCTACATACTCATATTAGACATAAACTTTATTTCGTGGTTGTTTTATTGAACACGTGATACATACCTTCATTCCCAAGGGAATGCAAAAAATAAAACAAATGCTTAATATTCAATTTGATCATCAATCCTTGCAAAGATACTGATCCGCAATATCCTTAATCATGGGGCGCTCTCCCGTTGAGAACCCCTAATTAATTTTTTGATTAATTCTAATTAAAATTAATTAATAAATAAATTTTAATTGCAAATTAATAAAGCATGATTATGAATTAATAAATAATAATTTTGAATTAATAAACCTAATCGTGAATTAATAAATCCTAATTATGAATTAATAAATCCTAATTATGAATTAATAAATCCTAATCATGAATTCATAAATAGTAATTTTGAATTAATAAACCTTAATTGAAATTAATAAACCCTAATTTTAAATTAATAAACCCTATTTATGAATTAATAAACCCTAATTTGAATAATAAACCCTAATTTGAATAATAAACCCTAATTGTGAATTAATAAACCCTAATTATAAATTAATAAGCCCTAATTATGAATTAATAAATCCTAATTGTGAATTAATAAACCCTAATTTTGAATAATAAATCCTAATTTTGAATTAATAAACCTTAATTATGAATTAATAAACTATAATTATGAATTAATAATTCTAATTTTGAATTAATAAATTTAATTATAAATTAATAAAATCTAATTATCCTTATTCACCATAATTAATATATAATTATTTTAATAAAAAATAAGGGTGAGCTCTCATCCAAATTTTTGTCCTTAATCATAATTAAATAATGAAGAAGACCCTGCCCTTTTAGATACCTTTTATATGACTAACAAAATATAGCATCACTTGCAAATGCAATAAACACACATATGGAAGAGAGGGGGATATATAATTATCACTACAAAAATTCAACCTTGAAATTCATTAGGCATTATTGTTGCATGTGAGGACTTTTTATATTTTTGGGGTGGCAAATACGTGTGAGCTCTTTAATGCCAATTTATTTGTTTTATATTAATTCCCCCCTGTAATTTAAATTAGTCCACATTTGTGCTGCATGGCCTCAAGAACTCGAGAAGCATATTCATTGCAACTTATTACATCAATATCCCTTTTCGAAGATCTAATGATGGGATTAAATTATGGTGGTGACATCAATATATATCCCTTTTCGAAGATCTAATGATGGTATTAAATTATGGTGGTGACGTCTTCACGTGACATTAGGATTAATAGATTACTTTTTCAGCTATTCCTTGTAGGGTAATGCTATTTAGACATATATGTCTAGACATAATACCCTTATAATTTAATTAAACCGGTTTACATGAACCGGTTTTGATTAAACCGGTTTTCCTTAATTTAGGGATTTTAATGTTTGGACTAATTAACCCTTTAAATATTATTTATGGAAATAAAGTCTATATAAAGAAATTAACCAATTAATGATATCAAATTATTCACCAAATCACTCACCTAGATAATCCATGCATATATCAAGATGGATATTTAAATAACGTACCAATTAATGATATCAAATTATTCACCAAATCACTCACCTAGATAATCCATGCATATATCAAGATGGATGATTTAAATAACGTACATATATATATATATATATAAAACAAATCATCTAATTTTAAACAAGTAGTGGTTATTGGAAGATGCCAAACTTTAATACAAATAATTCCATCAATAGCGTATATATATATATATATATATAACAAATCATCTAATTTTATCATTACTCAAAGCATTATCACATAACTCTTAGATGCTTATACACATTTGCAACTTAAATAACTCTTCACACTGTTTTCATGGCCGACAACTTAGAAGCTGTTTTTTATGATTTGTTCGGAGCTAGTCATGATGATTATACAGCCATGCCAAACGATTCAAATCATGAACATGATGATGCAACGCGTGTAGATGAAGAAATTACACAGGATATAGAAGATGAAATTACAACTGTAGAACATGGTGACGTAGAGGCAACCTCCAAACCTAGAGTCATTATAAACATCGAATCAAGCTCAAGTGGTTTTTAGTAGCATTGTCTATTAATAGTTATAATCTCGTACTAGTTTTTTATGTCATTTAATCAATTTCGATTCTTGTACCCAATAGGCCAAAATTTTATATTTGGTCTATTGTTTCATTTATTTGAATTTAATTCAGTATACATAATTTTATTAGAAGTTTTCATTCTTTCTTTTGAAGATGGTAAAAGGCAACCGAAATAATGAGGTGAGAATAAGAATGTTGCCATGACAGGAGTTAAAATTGACAGGAGTTAATGTTTGAAGTAAGCAGCATGCATGGAGTTTAAGTAGACTAAGTTTGGTGAATGTGAACTAGTGTCACTGTTTCTGGAGAGGTAGTTGCCAATTCTTGTATGGGAATCTTGGTTTGTTAACAGGATTTTAGCATTGTTAGAAAGTGTTATTTTACTTCTCATCATCATATGTGTATATATATATATAGGTTTTAAGTGGTAGAGAGCTCACCGGCTCAGTCTCAGTGTGACTTATTACGATATGAATTTATCTGATAACTCTCAACATTTTTTATGCATCTAATTCGAAAAAATTGAGTCTGAATTTTTTGATGAAACTTGTAGCAGATTTACAAATATTGGTGGAAAAAAAAAGAAGCAAAATATAAGAATATGTAAATGTACGTGCCTTCAAAAGTGAAAGACAAATAATTTCTCTCTTTTTTCTGAAAATTTAGTAAGGGTATTATAGAATTAAACAAAAGGAAGAAAAATTTTATGCTTTTGGAAAAGTTAATAAAATAATATTTTCTCCGTCTATAATAAGTGTATCACTTGTGGATTACATAAATTTTATAGTGAATGTAATATATTTTTCATGAACACTGAATAAGCTAATTATGATATACTTATCGTGAGAATATAATTTTATGAGTAAATATGAGATTTAATAATTGATTATCTTTCTTAATAAAATCTTAATAGTACAAAGTAATATTAATAATAAATAAATTAATAATACTTAAATCCCACATTAATTTTTTATGAGATTTAATAATTTCAAAACCCAAATCCATTCGAAACTAAAATAAATAAATAAATAAAATACTTGAATCCCACATTTATTTTATAAATGTGGGATTCAAGTATTTTGATTTTAAGATTATAATTTTTCATAGTAAATATGTATCGACTGTAATTAAAAAATTAATCATCAATTTATTTTTTAATACTTTACAATTATTGAAATTATCTAAATTTAAGTACCACAACTAACATGTTACAATTTTCACCTATATAACCAATCATATCTATTAGCTTTTGAACTAAAAATAGGCCTCATCAGTAATAAAAAAGAAAAAGAAAAAAGAAGGGCTTCGTAAAACCAATTCTATACGAATGCCACCAGAACCATATACAAGAAATTTTGTCGTAGAAAATAAAATTTATCAATTATCAAATATAATTCTAAGTTGTTTGAACAATCATTCACAAGCACATACATGTGCAGACATCACTTTCATGTGAAGGAGGTTCGAGAACGGATAATTAAAAAATAAAATAAAAAATTATTATTAAAAAGAAAGAGATTGAAATCATTTCTATAGAATTTGACTTATTAATTTCAAAATAAAAATAAAAATTGGAATGAATTCCATTCCAAATAAATGAATCCAGATCAAACCTATCCAAAAAAAATTAAGATATTGAAATCTTTTTTAATATATAAAATTTGATTGATTATACATCCAAGAATATGTATATTATTATTGTTCACAACTTATGAAATATGAGATTGGAACGGAAGAAAGGGACAAAATATGAGACGGGTATATGAGTCTATTGATTAGTTGATACTTAATTTTTAATTAGTTTGATAAGATATGGAATACAAATATTTAATTAGTTTGATAAGATATTGAAAAGATACTTGAATTGAAAAAGTCAACTATAACAAAAATAGATGTAAGGGTATATGAGTCTATTAATAATTTTTAGTTAATACATTAAATAATTAATTTCTATAAATAATGTATTTTTACATGAATATCCCTCTATGTCTTAAGACATATATGTCTAAATAGCATTTCCCTTCCTTGTATATATAGACTGCCTTCCTTTTTAATTTCACACAAATTTTTGTGTGAATGGATTAATACTGACAATTATTTCGGAGGAACTCTAACTGAATAAAATACCAATTAAAGAAAAAAAAATTCTAAAGGGAAGTCAAATAGTTTTCATTATTTATCGATTGGGATCGCGTCAGAACCATCTGCGATTCATTCATCCGTCTGCCTAAGAGTCTACCTCTTTCTATTTTTGATATTCCCATCCAGTAATCTATCCACTTTTTAATTTGAATTCTAATAACTGCTTAGACTCGATTCTTGCAGGAAATAATTATATGGAAAAGAAACTTACAAGCGAGTTACTATGTTGATTATGAGCTCTTGTGAGTATTTTTTCTTAGAATAATTTTTTATATTTAGGAGATTGAGGATTGAACCCAACCACTATCTATGTCATGGTAGGTAATTTCACTATCGAGCTTTAAAGCTTGCGGTTTTGCAAAAAATTAAGGATCAATATCATCACAATGGCGTTATTTGAGAAGCAAAATCTTGATTTATATTGATACATAAACTTATGTTCATAGCAAAATTTATTTGCACTAGTTAAGTTCACTTAAAGATCGAAGTTGTGTATGGTGACTTTGCACTCCAAAAAAGTAATATAATTAGATCCTTGCTAGAGACTGTAGCTTAAAAATATAATAAAATTGATTGGAAGATGTCCCACAGAATGATGGAAATTAAATGGGAATGAATGGTTTCCAAATGGTTAGATTTCAAAGTATGATCTACTTTTTGTTTGCAATGTTTAACTTTCCCCAAACATTACCACAGCCTCAAATTATTTTGGCATTTGGATAAATTATGTAGTTATGGGGCATTGCTAGATCGTGCAAAAGTCTAGCTAATTCCACCAACCGAATTAATCTCATCGCCTTTTTGAGAGAATTTTCTTACTAAACGAACTTTTACTTTTCTATTAATAATTTCGAAATCTCAATTTGATAAGTGTCACATGATCCATAAATTGTGTATCATTGTGGCCTTACAAAGAATCCTGTATTTCATAAGAACTCAAGTGTGATTGTTTCACATGATAAAATCAGTAATATTTTTTTGAAGTAGTCGTGAAGACAAATCAAGAATTTCTTTTGTGAGTATACTTTTTCTATTTTCACCAGTTCATCTTACAGTAAAAAATAGTTGTGGTTGTCATTGATTTAACTGGTATTCCAGACGTGTCAAAACGGGTGTAGTCAATTTTGATCTTTAATTGGGTTGGGCCACTCTTTTAAAGGCTAGCTCAAAAGAGAATTAGGCCAGTCTGAAATATTATTATGTCAGCTCGCTGGCATCTTGAAAAATGAATACTCAAGAGAATTAGGAGGGTAAATTTGGACATTGGAGTGAGGCGGAGATGGCGATGTCGTTATTAGGAATCCCAATTTAGCTCGAAATTTATGGGTTAGCCCGAATTATTCAATAATTCAATAGTGTTAGGATTGAAAATTTCTAACTCAAATTGTTTTTAGCACAAATGACTCAGTAACCAAATAGCATAATAACATGATAGAGTTGGTCTAAAAATAGCTCGAAAGTCGAGTAGGTTGACTCGATTAATTAAAAAAATTCGTTATATAGTTTTCAAATTTCATTACTTGCTTTTGAAAGTTAATATAATAAGATTTTTTCAAGATACTTTGAAAAGTGTTTTTGCTAAATATTCGTAAGTTATAACAATTATTTCACTTCTTTGTCACTTTACTTAATGCTTAATACAAAATATTTGTTATAAATAAATGACTATCAATAATATATATATATATATATATATATATATATATATATATACATATATAGAGTGAGGTTCAAATAAGAACCAATTTTAACGTGAGAACTAAGAACCACGATAAGACGTTGAAGATGATGATAAGATGGTAGAAAGTTGTAAAGATAATCTAAAACTTTCTAAAATTATTTTGTTGGGCAACAATTTTAGAATGTTTTCGTTATCATAACTTTATATGTTTTATTCATCAATTTTATACATTTGTGCATAGTTCTCATGTTCTCATTAATAAAATGGTTCTCACGTTAACCCTTCCCTATATATATATATATATATATATAGGAGTGGATCAAATGGTAACTCCAACTTTTTGAGAACTAAGAACTAATGTGGTCCATTCATTTTATAATCTAATGGTCAAGATTAATTATAAATAGTTAATTATCCCCATAATTTAATGATAACCGCTTAGCCCTAAAATCAAGGGATTTGTATATTGATTTTGTAATTATTCTCGTATGCATAATTGCTACGATTATATGCATAACACCATGAATTACATGAACATAACAATGAATTGGAATGAATAGCACGCACAAGAACTATGATTATATGAATAACAACATGAATTATATGAACAACGAAAATAAAATGTGAAATATCTAAATAACAAAATTTAGGATTTGACTATTTTTATCATTAAATAATTATGTGTCGTCCGATCTTACTTAATCTAACGGTAGTTATTGGTTCTTAGTTCTTATCTAAGAGGTGGTTCTCTCTATAACCAACCCCTATATATATATATATATATGAGTTATTATAAAATTATTTGTTATCCTACAAACATGAGAACAATGAATTCTCCTTGAAAATTACTGCACCAAATAAAAATATTTGAATTTTCGCTCCTCATGGGATTCGAACTCGGGTGGTGCGCAATGCACTCTTCCAGCAAAGTGATGCATCACCATTGATCTTCATGATCTAATGGCTTAAAATGGTTCTCACGTTCTCACTTTAAATAAGGTTTTTATTTGAACCTACTCATATATATATGAACCAATAACCACAATTAGATTGAATAAGATCGGACGACTCATAATTATTTAATGCTAAAATAGTCAAATCAATAAATTTTCGCTAGTTGGATCTTTCACATTATATTCTTCATTGTTCATGTAATTCATGTTGTTGTTCATGTAATTCATGTTGTTGTTCATGTAATCGTAGTTCTTGTGTATGCTATCGCATTCAAATTCATTGTTATGTTCATGTAATTCATGTTGTTGTGCATGAAATCGTAGTGATTGTGCATATGAAAATAATTACTGTAAATGATATATAAATTCTTTGATTATAGGGCCAAAACGATTACCATTAAAATTTGAGGAAAATAAATAATTTATAATTAATCTTGACGGTTAGATTATAAAAAATGGATGAACCACATTAGTTCTTAGTTCTAAAAAAATTGAGAACTAAGAACTAATGTGATCCGTCCATTTTTTATAATCTTACGGTCAAGATTAATTGTTAATTATTATTATCCTCATATTTTAATAGCAATCGTTTAGCCCTATAATTAAGGGATTTATATATTCATTTACGGTAACTATTCTCATATACACAATCACTAAGATTACATGCACAACAATATGAATTACATGAACATAACAATGAATTGGAATGTGATACCATGCACAAGAACTACGATTATATGAAGAACAACATGAATCACACGAACAACGAAGAATTGAATGTGAAAAATCCAAATAACAAAAATTTAGGGATTTGACTTCATTAAATAATTATGAGTCGTCAAATCTTATTCAATCTATCGATAATTATTGATTCCGAGCTCTTATCTAAGAGGTATGTCCCTCTATAACCAATCCATATATATATAGGGATTGACTATAGTAGGAATGCATATATTAGTGAGAAATATGTATTAATATCAGCAATTGATCTTACTAAATCGATGATCAAGATTTAAACTATATGTGTTATATCTAAACTAGTTGTGCAACCATTTATGGTTGCAGAAAATTATTGAGGATACAATAGTAATTAGATAATTATTTATAATAATCAATCCCTATTATTATGGGATTTGATATCCTATATTATGGAAGTGTTTATGAAAAGTTTTTATGTGATATTTAGTATTATTTTTCTTTAATTTCAACGTCATAATTCTTTATCTTCGTCATTCCATTTTTTTCTATGATCCGATGTTTTGATTTTTTAATCCTAAATTTTTGGATTATGTTCAATTTGTTCAATATTACACTATATCTCATTTTCTTAGCACATTATTCGTAAAACGTTGCACTGAGATGATAATTTTTATGATGTTTTTATTTTATTGTCTTTGCATATCAATTCAAATTTGTTGCACCCATGTTCATAAGCAACAATTATATGAAAATATAGTAAATTGAGAGTAATAACAAATTCAATGTTAAACTATTATGAACTTTGTGCAACATTTTTTACTGAAAAATGCTACAATATAAAATTGATAGGTCCCTTTGGATACGTACTTGTATATAGGGGTGGGGTGGGGGAGAGAATACACCAGTTAGATAAATTTTAAAAATTTTATTTTGACAAGATTTACTGGCTATTGGGTATATCCGGTGGGTAATCGGCGTCCAAAGATCGAAGCGTATTGTTGGTCAATTGGACTGATAATTGATATGCTTGTAGAATGTGATAGTTAGTGTATTTGCTTTACTGAAAACTTAAAGCCAATTTGAAATACTTAATCAGATATTGATAGACAATTTTTAGTTTATATCTCTTCAGTATCAATCGGATACTGATAGAGGGCTTCAGAACTATGATGTGTTGTTGTGTGCGGTTGATGACAAGTTAATAACATATAAACTTAAAGCAATACTGAGAATAAATAATACGTTGATTTTTACATGGTTCGGAGAAATCAACTCCTACGTCCACGGGCTGATTGCTTCGTCAATTCACTAACTTTGGATTGGGTCTTGTTTATGGGTACAAGAGTAAATATAGATATTGAGATCATCTTACAATATCCCGCCTAACTCGGTGTTTCTCCTACATTTGCTGGTGCTAGAAAACCACTAACTGCTTTCAGGATACAATCGACTTAACCTATAGCTTACTTGTCTAAACTTGTACTCAACTCTTTGGGGTTCAGTTCCAACTATGGATCTAAGTTGACATAGACGTCAAATTTAGTATGTCTAGGTTTAAGATATACAAGATGAATATCAACTTAAGGAAGTGTATACTGAAATCTCGAGCTAATAGATATATGTGAGCTCTTAAGATTTACTGATAGCATTGTTAACTTTCTTTTTCGAAATCGTTGTTTGATTGGCTTGAGCTTTGAGCTTGAATGCTTTGAGATTCCAATGGTGTAGCATTTTGGTAACCTTCAAAGGTTGGATTCTGCACTGATAAACCTCATTTTTACCTGGCTTTTGAGGCTATTTTCTATTTGTTTTATAGTAGTTAAGTGGTCATATGAGCTTTCATTTGATATGTTTATATAAACCTTGAAAGATATTATGCCATGTGTATTTCGTGTTATTTTTGCACAGGTTTGGATATTAATAAGGTGAATCACATTAATGAGGGATTTCTACCTTTGTAAGCTGCGACCCAGCATAGCGATGAAGGCTCACGAAAAAATAAATATTTAACAAAGTAATCCTCACGAGGAAGTCTCACGAGTACAACACGCGACGAAGGGCCGAGCAAGCCGCGACCTTCATTCGACCAATGGTCACGAGCCAAACTCGCGAGGAAGGACAGGCGCACAAGTCACGTGGGCTCGCGACATTCACTCGCGATGTTATCTCGCGAGCTGAGTCTCGCGACCCAATGCGGACCTAGGGTTTCATATAGCTGCGCGGACGAGATTGAGGGATGACACCTTTGATGAGAGATTTTGAGCAGAACACATTTTGAGCTTTTGGAGAATTCTTGTCAATTGATTTTCATATTTTATTTTCTTTGAGAGTTTAGAATTATTGTTGATCGAAGATATTATGTTATTCGTCGTGGATTTTCACGGTTTTATTTATTCAATTCAACTCATATTTTCTTTATTAAATTCTTGTTTTGGTATTTTAATTATGAGTAGCTAAATCTTATATTGATTCTAGGATTTGTATGTCTGACTAGATTCTTATAATTTATGTGTTGATATTGTTTTGCTTTCTCATTCATGATTTATGATTCTTGGCTTTAATTCTCATGTGTTGGTATCTGATCAATATTGATGCATGCTAGTTATGTGGTTCATGTCCTGGCAGAATTAATTGCATAGTCGATTTCTTGAATACATAATACAGATCTTACCTTGAGACCTGGCGGAGATAGATGAACTGTAGGAGGGTATTCTTTGTGCACTTTTGTAATTAGCTTACTTCTCTTGAGACCTGATAGAGATAGAGTTTAGGCTAACCTACTACTATAGGTTGTCATGGTGGAAGACTGTAGTTACATTAGCGATCCTTCATATGAATGTGGATTAAATTGGTAAACAGATTAATAGATTAATTATGTGAATCTGGTTAGGTTAAATACATCCCTAGGGTCAGTCTTTTATTCTTGATTTTGTTCTTATTTAATTTGAGTCTAGTTTAATCATCACCTCTCTTGATTTTGTTGCTTGGATAATAATCAAAGATTCTATGTGAATTATTCGATGTGTTTTCGAGTATCAGTTCTTGTGGATACGATAATATACATGTTGTTTTACTATCATTTATTTGTTAGAAAAATAAGCGATCATGCACATATATATAAAGATGAATAAGAATATAGCCATTGGAGGGACTAGCATTCAAATCCTTCTAATTGTCGTTTCAATTCTTCCCATTGAGAATCCTCGTACGTCGCTGTCAACGGTTTGTATCATCACACACTGTAGCTTTGCAACTCTGAAAAGGTCTTTTGGCATGACAGATCTTCTGCAGATACATTACGACATGTACCGAGTCAAACATTCAAGGCTTAATATCTTTCGTGTTTTTTCAGTTGAGTTGACTCCATGTTTATCAGCATTTACTTCAGGTTGGGCCAATCGAGACTGCTCCATCTTTTATCAGGGTTGGACTTTTGTATTTTATCAGCTTCAAACATTTGAGTTAGTATGATACATTCAGCAGACGTCGATAAATAATCAACTTTGACCTTTCATTAGCTAGTTTTAACTTTATATAGCCAACATTGATCACTTATCTCCAGCTTTGATTATCGATTGGCAGCTTTGACTCCAGGATGCCAACTTTGACTCCTGATAGTCTGCTTTGACTTTCGCGGGGGCAGTCGGCTGCCTGATATGATACTTAGTCATGTCCTGACCTTCATCTCTTCAGCGTTGAGTCTTAGTCTTTGATCTTCAGCCTTCGGTCTTCCGACGTCAGTCTTCAGTCTTCGACTTTACTCCAATAGATCTATTTGTTAGCATAGCTATATTTCAGTTCTTCAGACATCAGTTGGCCTTCCGTCAGTCTTCAGATCTTCAGTCTACGATCCTTCAGTTCAGCTTCCATCAATTGTGCTGATATTGATACTCCTATCAATAAGACTGACTTCAGTACTGTTTGAACTCCTTCACTTTTGGGTATGTCCAAGCTGGTAGTTCTACTGCTAAAACATGTAACATAAATGCATAATTCTAAAATAAGTCAATCGCATTAGTTAAATCAGTAAGACAATCATCGGAGGATTTGAGATCTAATCATAACACATAGTTAAGATAGATTAATTTCCAACAACTTAGGATTTTTTCCAATAGAATACTACATACTACCTCAAGCTCGGGTACTAAATGATTCATCCTCTTTATATAGGGGGAATTCAGTGAGATTCTCATATTTTTTGAGAACTATGCACAGCGTATAAAGTTGATGAACAAAATCTATAAAGTTTTGCATAACAAAATATTCCAAAAATATTGCATAACAAAACAATTTTAAAAAGTTTTCGTTTTGCACAATTTTATACCGTTCTGTGCATCATCTTTACACGTCTTATGCCTAGTTCGCAAAGTTCTCAATAAAGATATATATTATCTTATTCTTCTTCTTTTCTGTAAGTTTTCTAGTATGATTGGTCCATAGGTTTAGCCCCAAACCTAATATTTTGGGGTTAGGTTTGAAAATTCTAAATTGAAAAAAATACCAGCTCAAATAATTTGAATCGAATAACCTGATAATTTGAATAGGTTGATCTAATTGACATCCCTCATTATCATAGTCGAGAAAAATTGGGTAGTCAAAGATGGTGATTTGGATTTGAGGGCTCGAATTACTTTAAACTCATTCTGCTCTCGATTTGGATTTATATTTATTGAAAGCAGCAAAATTTTCAAAACCACCGCTAATTAATTCAAAGTCTCTTTTATTTTGTTACCTTTTCCTTTCTTGATGTCCTTGATCACGGCCACAACGCGACCCCTGATGGGATATGGCCTTACCGCTCAAGCCCAATAGCAGGCCCAAGTGAACTGGGCCTGACCTAATAGACGGCCTAAGCGGTTCGGCCCAAAGCCCAACATCTAAACCCTATTCAAGATCGAATCTAAGAAGAGATATTGAAGGAGATATTCAAGGATGAGATATCGCCAGAGAGAGATCGGATCTGTAGCAATCTTAAAGGATCCACACATATGTATAAATAGAGGTTAGGTTGAAGATAGAAGGGTTAGCAACTATTGAGTACTCGAGCTTTTTAATACATTCATTGTAATCGCATATAGTGAAAGTATTGAGGAATCATACCTCCGTGGACGAGATCTTTTCTCGATCGAACCACGTAAAAGTCTCTTCATTTTTATCGTTTTCATAAATCTCGCACACAAGATTTATCATTGGCGCCGTCTGGGAAACTCCTACAAAAGCTTCGCTTTCAAAATCAATGGCAAGGACTCGTGCAAATGTTAGCGCCACGGTGGGCCGGGCAATGGACGATTCAAGACCCGACCAAGCCGTAACGCAGTCACGGGAAAGGAGATCGTGGTGCCGATAGCAACAACACACCGAGGGTAACATAGAGGACCTTCCTATACACCCTCGGGATCGCCGCCCCATCAAGAGGAGATGCCGACCTCAAAACCGTGAATAAGCGGTTCATCAATCTCACGAGGTCCTCGGCAGAGTCAGATCAATTCCTCAACGACAATATCGCCAATTTCAAAATTTTCCGAGTCGGAGGCTAACAGAGCCGGTATTTCAAGAAAGCCCGGATCGGCAACACGGCGCCCGAGGTCGCCACCTCCGAAATGACTATGACGCCACCCGGCGAGATGGCGAGAACGATCACCGCACGTTGTCCAAGTCGATCACCTAGACGGGTCACCCATAATCATTCACCCCGTGCCACCATGGAGTCGATCACCTCGCATACCGTCAAGTCGCCACCTTGCACAACGCCCCGTGGCTAAACGGGATGTAAGAGAGGAGAGGTGGAGTCGATCTCCTCATCAAAGAGACGATAGACGTCGCTATCGATCTCCCATCCCTCCTGAGTGAGATGGCAACGAGCTACCGGGAATCGACCGGCACGGACGGATCATCTCTCCTTTCTCCAGGGAAATCTTGATACACCCGCCGCAACGATGTCGGCACCCAACATCGCCGCCACGATGTCCCTGAGATCCTCCGATTTCCTTTTCGCTATACTACTAACATGGCAAATCAAGGAATGGAAGATTTTCACATGTGCAAGATCTTCCCCGAGGTAATGGTCTCCAACGCACGACGATGGTTCACCTCACTTCGCCAGAACAACATACACAGCTTCAGAGATCTCATGGATCAGTTCAACTGGGGCTTCTATCAAAAGATGCCACCTCAGCAACCATCATCCGACCTGCTCACCATCCGCCAAGGACGAGACAAGACGATGTCAAATTTCATCTCGAGGTTTATCAAGGAATCCCTCAAGATCGATGAGAGTAACAACCTCTACATCATCAATGCATTCAAAACGGATCCGACCGCGACTAAACAAAGAAATCACTGGGAGAAGTCAAGACGGCGAGTAGCCTTTCAACCCCGGTGGATAACTATGTCAGCGGGACGAGTCGGATCGTAAAAAGAGAGAGACATGGGACGAGCAGAAGGTCGAGAAGAAGAGGTCGGATGATCGAGAAAGAGGCACCGATCGCCGAAGTGCCTTAGATAGAATCAAAAAAGGCCCAATGGAGTCCAGATTGGGACCTCGGCCAAATCCTGGCAATAATCTGCTCAAGTCAAGGGCGGAGATATTCGAGCTCCACACTGAGCTCTTCCCAAAACCACCTCCTATGAAAGGAGGATCCAAGAAAAAGTCAAGGACATGTATTACGACTACCACCAGGGGTATGGTCACAATACCGACGACTGCAGAAGTCTGAGCTCGGAAATAGACGAGCTCATTAAAAAAGGGGCGCTTAAGAAGTACCTCAACCACACCACGAACGAGCTGGGAAACAAGAAGCGCAGATGGAAGAACGGAGGTGGCAACAATTGTGGGCCGACCTCGAAGACGACGCACCCCGACGATGATGAGGACGACGATCCCAACGCAATGGAGCAAGTCTACGCCATCATCGGACTCTCTATAGGTACGACGAGGTCATCATTAAAAATCGAAGCTCGAAGACCGATCCCCAATGAGCCAAAAAATAAGCGACTTCGGGACGGTGAGGGCATCGTGTTTTCCAACGACGACCCAGTACTCCAAGATCATGCCCCATCAAGACGCTATTACCATACAAGCGGTGGTGGGCACAAGAACGTCCATAGGGTCTACATCGACATCGGTGCCTCTGTCAAGATCATTTTCAAAGTCGCTAGACAAACTTGAGGTCGGAGGATCTAAATTCATCCAAAGACCGCCTAAACAAGGGAGCTTCACTCAGAGGCGATACAACCGTAAGGCATCATCACCCTTCCCCACCGTAGGACGGCTCCAAGGTCGATTACCAAAGCCATACAATTCTTCCCGGTCAAGGCCCCTCCGTATAACATCATCCCCAAGAGATCGCTCTATGCCACCAAGACCATCCGCTCGGTCTACCACCTCACCATCAAGATACCCACCCCGGCTGGAGTATTGAGTATCCAAGGTGATCAAGCAACGGCGAAAGAATGCCTGAGGATCTCAGCCCAAGATGAGGCCTTACCTCGCACTCCAGCAATTACGTAACCTCCTCGAAGTTGACACCCTGTGATGATCCGACCGACGACCTCCAATTATATGACGACGATCCTCCAAGGCCGTCAAGGTCGGCATCCAGGGTCCCACTGACATTCGACAACATGTTATGCAACTTCTGAGGGAATACATGGACGTATTCGCGTGGTCACCACTCGACATGACATGAGTGTCACCCGAGCTCATCACTCATCGACTCAACATCGATCCGCTACCAAACTAGTTAGACAAAAGAAAAGGGCGTTTGCGGTAGAGCGCAGCAAGGTCATAAGGGACGAAGTGACCCAACTCCAGGAGGCTAAGATCCTGTTCGAGGTCAAGTACCCAACTTGGATGGCTAATCCCGTCGTGATCCGAAAGCCAGGAGGGGGGTGGCGCATGTGTGTCGACTATACCAACCTGAATAAACACTGCCCAAAGGACCGCTACCCTCCCCAATATTGATAAAAAGGTGGAGGCATTGGTGGGCCATGAGATCTTCGCTCGGATCTATATAAGGATACCACCAAGTCTTGATGAGCAAGGAAGATGCTCCAAAACGGCATTCATCATCGACTTTGGTGTCTTCGACACCGAAAAATACCTTTTGGATTGAAAAACGCCCGAGCTACCTACCAACGAATGGTGGACGCAATATTCAAAGACCATATAGGAAAGATCGTCGAGGTCTACGTGGACGACATCGTGGTCAAAAGAAAAAAGATGGAAAGTTATGCCAAGGATCTCAGAACTATCCTCCAGCTCCTCAGGTCGGTCAACCTCAAGCTTAATCCTTAAAAGTGCACATTCATGGTAAAAACCGGGAAATTCCTGGGATGCTGGGTTTCTCAAGAAGGGTTGAAGGCTAATCCCACCAAAGTGAAGACGATACTTGACTTGCAAGTGCTAAAGACCATTCGTGAGATCCACAAACTCACGGATGCTGGCAGCCTCAAGAGTTCCTATCCCGCCGCCGAGAAACAACTCCCTTCTTCAAAATCTTAAGGAGAGCCCTGATTTCGCTGGGAGGATGAACACCATGTCGCCTTCACACGCCTAAAGGAGTACCTACCGACGCACTCCACACCGTCCGCCCAAAAGAAGGCGAGCTCCTTTCCTTATATCCGCCGCCCGGATGACGAGGCAATCTTGCGTATTAGTGCGAGATGAGCTCGGACGATAACTCCTGCTTATTTCATCAACCGAGCTCTCAAAGGATCGAGACTAGGTACACCAAATAAAAATAATAATCGTGAACGCCAAGCGACGCCTCCGACCTTATTTTCAAGCTCATTCCATCCGTGTACTAATCGACTTACCTCGAGACAAGTCTTGTCAAAACCCGAGTCGTCAGACGTATCGCTAAGTGGGCACCGGAGCTCGCGAGCATGATATCTTATACTCCCCCGACCGCCATAAAGGGCAAGCCCGCCGATTTCCGGTAAGCCAAGTTTACCGAGGTAAATCCTACCAATGAGGTCACCCGACCTCCGCCTACAACGGAGGAACTCGTCCTCAACCTACCTAATGACCGTTGGCAAATGTACGTGAGACGGAGCCTCATGCAAAAACAGTGGCAAGGTGCATCTTGCTTCTCACCGAGAAAAACAAGTAGTAACCTATGCACTTGGTTCTCCTTCCCACCACAAACAACGAGGTGGAATATGAAGCACTAATCTCGGGACTTGCCTCGCAAAAGAACCGAAAGTGGAAAATCCAGATCTTTGGAGATTCCCGCTAGTGGTAAACCAGCCTTAGGGAAATACGAGGCCAAAGAGGATAGGATGAAGCAATACCTTGAGAAAACAAAAGAAATGTCTTGACTGCTTGGTATTTCACACCACCGAATCCCACGAGGCGAGAATAGCCGAGCCGACGCCCTCAAAGAAATTAGCCTCGCATCAACAAATCCACCAAAGGAGAAGTTCAATCCAAGATCGAAGAGCCCCACATCGTCATCATCACGAGACCGAATCGAACTGGATGACTCTATAAAAGCATACCGGAAGAAGGCGCATACCACGGGATCGGCTCAAGCCAAAAAATGATGATCAAGTCCTAAGTACCTTATTCACGAAGGAACTCTACAGAAATCCTACCTTCAACCCCTCCCGAGATGCCTTGGGCGTAAGAGGCGGATTATGTACTAAACGAGATTCACATGGGATCTTATGGAAGCCACATCAGTCACGAGCTCTCTCAAAGAAAACGCCGAGGTCGATATTATTGGCCCACCCCGATCGCCACTTTATAACACTAAAAAGTGTAAGTATATAGGTAAGTCGAGCATCGTATCCACGGGATTGTAATACTAAACACGAAGCTAGCTCAACGATAATTCATCATTATTCGCACGTAAAATGGGTGAAAGGTTTAAGGGCTTAATTTAATCCAAAGCGTATGTAACCATGCAGAAATATAAATAAAGCAATAAAATCACGGATGATAAAACAGATAAGAGAAACTAACCCTAGGGATGCATTAATCCTATCCACAACGTATGTTTATTCTATTCCTATTAACCAATTTTAATCCAGACAATATGGAAGATCACATATATAACCAACAACTTGCCATTTATAATTGCGACAAGAGATTACGAGTTTTCCCTACCATTCTAGGTGAAAACAAGTAACTCCAAACAGATCACAAAGAATATGCTTCCTACGAATATCCTATCTCAACTACGACTCAAGGCTTATTCGTATCATGCATTCAAGATCGATTGACAATTAATACAATTACGTAATTAACCGACAATTAGATATGCATCAAGATTGATCGTAAATCAACACGTATAATAAAGCACCAAAATAATGAATCAATGCCCGGAAGGTAAATAGCGATAACAGAATCACAACATATAGGATCGGATCATGCAAACCCTGTGGATTAGAACGAAAATCTAACCGCATATAATAAACGGAATAAAATACGATTTAATTATGAAAACTGAAAATAAATATATAAAACCCGTGATGAAGCATTGGATGAACAATGGTTGGTCTTGAATCCAATCCCAAGCGATAAACGGAAAACGATCGGACAAAACGTTCCGAATCGATAACAACGAAGAACTAAACTAGAACAACGAAAAATTAAAGCTAGAACTAAACGGGATGAAAATTAAAGACTAAAATCTGTAAAACCGAGGAAAAGTCTGAAAACGTGTCTGGGGCGCCTAGGTCCGAGAAGGCGCGAGTGGGGTTGATCCCTATTTATGATAGGGATGGAAACCCCACTTCTCATCTCGCCGCCGCGACCACTCGCGGTCGCTAGCTCGATCGCGAGGTATGTCTCGTGCGCGCACCGCCGTGGTCGCCTCTGCGTCAAGATATGGTTGGCTCGCGGTCCGCTAGCGATCGCCAGCCATGACCGCGAAAATCGACAAGAGCTTGGCGCCAGCGCGGTTGCTCGCGCCCATGACTCGCGGTCGCTTTCTCCTCCCGCACTCGTGGGTGCCACGCATTGCCCGACTAGCGGTCGCTAGCCGGTCACTGAACCGGGCGAACGTCATTTTGGCTCGCTTCGCCTCGCTTCGATTATCAACATATATACCTACAAAACATCAAAGGAACACCCAAGAGCAAGATCTTCTAGAAATAGATGAAACATTAAGAATCGATACATAAATGCACATTAAATGATCTAAACTCATCTTTAAATATCAACAATAAATGTGTAAAATGCGCTTATCAAACCCCCAAACTTAAAGCATTGTTTGTCCTCAAACAAAAATGTAATGAAAGACAAACGAAAGATCAACGAGCGTAGAAAGAGGATAATCATTATAAGCCTCGGAAACATATTAACGCCAAAACATTAGCGCACATGACGACGTTAGCCAACTCAACACCAACAACCATTGAGGGCAAAACTCATTTAATTCAACCTCACAACGGCATGTGTGTAAAATATAGGATACACTCAACTCATAAAGAAATGTAGACGTATACACTCACGCATCAATGCAATGCAACATCTTACCATAGGCTTGCCATTTTCTAATATCTCCACCGCCAAATGTGTTCAAATTAGGATCAAAAAGGTCTTTTCATAGGTTATAATGTAGGCACATTGGTTAAGGTAGGATAAAATATGGCTAAGTGACTCAAGAATATTCCAAGCACTCCCATTTATACTTTTCGATACATATGGACTTTGTCCATTTTCCTCTTGTTTCCCAACGTGCTAAATCAACGTTTTATGCCACAGAAGGTACCTATACTTTGATTAAAGACCCTTTATGCTCAACACTCATAGTGAACTTATCATATTTTTTTTTTCTTTTCTTTGCTAGAGCTTATAGGGTTTATCATTCACAACAAAGGTACTATTCTTCACCATGTATGTATTTTTCTAAAAGAAACTTTCTCGTCATAACTACATCAAAATTTCAACCCTTTTGATTCCCATATCCATCCTCACCTCCTATCATCCGTTAATCGAAAGAAAAGTCTAATAAAGGCTCAAAGAAGGCGACAAATGGTATATATCTTCGTTAGTGTTTGGGTGAATATGTGGTTAACAAAGATGGCCTTTATCCTTCCAAATTCAAACACATATTGCAGCCTCGATACGTAAGAACGGCAAGTTCTAGAAGATAATCACATGCACGATATCACACAATTAAAAGAAACTGTAATAAGATGTGTATATGAGTGAAGCTCAAGTCTCACAGATAAACAAATGTTGAAAAAAAAAGCCTAAGCACTCTCACGTCATTCATGCGCTATTTTCAACATATCATGTGCACTATCATTAAATTTCACAAAAATTTCTATCGTCATTGGCCACATGGATTAACACACTCACTTAACTCGCTGATCGACGACACAACACGAAAAGAAAGACAAAAGACCCGACAAAAGCCCCAACATATAATAACTTAACAAAACAATGCAAAACATAACAAGGACTCTCAATCATATCACACTCGACCACCCCCAAACTTATTGTCAGCATTGTGCAATGGAGGCAATAATGTTTGCGTAAGAGAGTGATTGGGAGAGACCGTACTCATATGTTGCGCTACTCCGCGGTCGATGTAATCCTCACCATTGATGATATACATCGACTTAAAATAAACAAACAAGACACAAGAAAACAACGAAAACAAGAAAACAAAACAAAAGACATAAAGCACGAAATGTTGGGTTACCTCCCAACCAAGCAGCATGGATTTATCGTCGCTAGCTCGACGTTACCTCTTATCAATCAAAGCGATTTGGCAACCGTGGTCTTTCCAAACTTCAATTTGCCCTTGTACTTGGCATTGACAATGCACCACCAATTGGCACAACCATGGTTTCCACAAAGTTTGAACGAATCACCTGATTTTTATGCCGAGTCCACTTCTTCCTTACATCATGCCCGCTGATCGGGCAAGTACCTTTAAGCGCTGCGATGTGCAGCAGCAGCCGTGATCGAGTAGCAATCTTCCGGCTTTTCACCGTCGTGTTGCTTGATGGCGCCATATATGGAAATCTTGAGCTCCTCATCGTTAACACGAAACGTGAGATTACCTTCCGCACATCAATCAAAGCACCACCAGCTGCTAGAAAAGGTGCGCTTAGGATTAGCGGTTGTTCTTTGAATTCGGGAATATCTAAAATCACAAAATCGGCAGAAAAACAAAGTCCCTAATTCTTACCAACACATCTTCGACGATACCTTTAGATATGTGATCGAACGTCACCATCATCGATGATATCTTCGCCGCTTCATCTTTCCTAGGTGCAGCCTATTGAATACATTCAAAGGCATCGATTGATGCTCGCCTCAAGTCGCACAATACATTTGGAAAAGTTTGCTCTACGATCTCGCATTCTAACGTAAAACCTGTCGGGATCCTTCGCTTAGAGGAGCTTCCGCAAGACAAGCATCGCATTCTTCTGATAGGTAATTTTTTCAAATTTCCCTAATTTCTTCTTGCTTGCAAGCTGCTTTTAAAAATTTCATGTATCCCTAAGATGTTTGCAATGCTCAAAGAGAGGCAAATTGATCTCAACTTTTGAAAATCTCTTTGAAACGAGCAAACTCCTCGTCATATTTCGACTTGACTAGCTTATTTGGAAACGGAATCGGAAGAGTGTACGTGCGAGGATTTGCTTCAGGGTTGCCTCGCGGTCGACCTCGCGATCACGAGTAGGTCGCGAGGCGCCCGCTCGCACTGAAATCCTTCTTCGCTTAAACTTGCGGTATTGGTCGCTCGCGAATAAATTTGGGGCGCAAGACAATCTGATGGCTCGCGGTCGTGCTCGCGGTGCGTGCTCGGTCGCGAGCTCGTGGGGAAAACTTGGGACCTCGCAATCGGGCTTGGTCATGAGCTCGGTCGCGAAGTTTCGCTTCCGCTTACTTTCTTACTCCGTATGGCTCTGTAAGCTTGTCCACCTCGTCCCGGATGGCGAAACATTGATTTTTCGGTTCACCAGACATCTGAAATTGGCCTGTCTTTTGTAGTGCATTCAACTGCATTTGCTACTTGACCAACTGATTTTCCAAAATCTTCATATGCTTTCCCATAGCCGCCACAAGGACTCCAAATGATTAATCTTCCGCGGTGTTGCTTATAAATGAATTCGTTCGTTGTCAATTGTTGGTTGCTTACAACCAACTCACGATCATGTCCTCTAGACTCGGCTTCTTCGCCTCGAATCCTCCATTCGAATCGAGAAACTCGCGAGGTCGTTGAAAATTATTGGGGTTGGCGTACGAGAAATTTGGGTGATTTCTGTTGTTTGGGTTGTACGCCGGATTGTCCCCAGGACGGTTCTTTTGATTGATGAAATTGACGTCCTCCGTTTCGATCTGACTCTTCAAGAGGGTGATTTGCTTCATTAGTTCATCATATCTCGAGTCAACCTCTATGGCCACTGCCTTAACCATCGCGCCTCTCCGTCGGCCATTGATAACTATTTGCCGCCATCTCTTCTATGATGCGACCGCCTCCTCACACGACGATTCAATAAACATCCACCGTCGACGCATCCACTATGCTCCTTGTATGCCATGTCCACCGAAATCCGTGATCTGCTGTTCTTTCGAGAATCCGTGTTGTGGGCACTTTTCAATAGGCCCTCGAATCGCTCCCACGACTCGAACAACGACTCATCTCCTAGCCGGGAGAAGTGGAGATCTCGCGATGATTTTCTCGGGCTTTGGCTGGCGGAAAATACTTTGAGAGGAACTTTTCGCATGTATCCCCCAACTGCTTATGCCTGCGGTCCAAACTTCAACCACTCTTCGCTCGATTGCAGAGAATCCGAACACGCGATCCGGATCGTGTCTTGTGGCACCCCATTCTGCTTTGATGGTTTCACAAATGTCGAGGAATGTCTCAAGATGCGCATTCGGTCCTCTCGTGACTCCTCCACCAAACCGCGCTCTCCTTGTACCATGCCGATTAGGGCGGCTTTAACTCAAGTTGTTTGCATTGACTTCTAGCCCCATCCGCCTCCTCGAATTGCTCAGGGAGGTCGGTACATATAATTCAGAGGTCTCGCTCTCGGAGCAGGACTAGGAGTCCCATATTCGCCATCCGCGCCGCATCTCTGCGAATCGGCTAATATCGTGCAGCTTGCTCGGGAGGAATGCCCCGTTCTTTGGATTAGCCGCCATTGCAGCCCGCCTCTTCTCTCGCCCTCTTCTCCTTTGAGAGCTTTCGATCTCTGGATCTAGTAATATTTCGCGAGGTCCCCAGATCTCAGACGCATAAACTACCCGAGAAAAGAGAATTCACCGTAACAATAAATAAATAATATAATAAATAACTTGAATTAATAAATCCAAATCACAAATTATTCCTATGCAATCTTAACAATCCCCTAAGAACGGCACCAAAATTTGATCGCCACTTTATAACACTAAAAGTGTAAGTATATAGGTAAGTCGAGTATCGTATCCACGTGGATTGTAATGTCGAAAACACGTGAGCTAGCTCAACGATAATTCATCATTATTCGCACGTAAAATGGGTGAAAGGTTTAAGGGCTTCGAATTTAATCCAAGTGATGTAACCATGCGTAAATATAAATAAAGCAATAAAATCACGGATGATAAAAAGATAAGAAACTAACCCTGGGATGCATTAATCCTATCCACAACGATGTTTATTCTATTCCTATTAACCAATTTTAATCCGCATAATATGGAAGATCACATATATAACCAACAACTCGCCACGATAATTGCGGCAAGAGATTACGAGTTTTCCTACCATTCTAGGTGAAAACAAGTAACTCCAAACAGATCACAAAGAATATGCTTCCTACGAATATCCTATCTCAACTACGACTCAAGCGCTTATTCAGATCATGCATTCAAGATCGATCGACAATTAATACAATTACGTAATTAACCGACAAGTAGATATGCATCAAGATTGATCGTAAATCAACACGTATAATAAAGCACCAAGAATCATGAATCAATGCCGGAAGGTAAATAGCGATAACAGAATCACAACATATAGGATCGGATCATGCAAACCCTAGGATTAGAACGGAAAATCTAGCCGCATATAATAAACTAATAAAATACGATTTAATCATGAAAATGTAAAATAAATATAAAACCCGTGATGAAGCGTTGATGAACAATGGTTGGTCTTCAATCCAATCCAAGCGTTAAACGGAAAATAAACGGAAACGATCGACAAAACGTTCGAATCTATAACAACGAAGAACTAAACTAGAACAACGGAAAATTAAAGCTAGAACTAAACGGGATGAAAATTAAAGACTAAAATCAGAAAACCGAGGAAAAGTCGTGAAAACGTGTCCGGGGCATCTAGGGTCGAGAAGGCGAGTGGGGTTGATCCCTATTTATAGATAGGGATGGAAACCCTAATTTCATATGCCGATCGCGAGGTATGTCTCTGGCGTGCAATCTTCGCTCATGTCGCCTCAACAAGATGGTTGGCTCAGGTCCGCTAGCGATCGCCAGCCATGACCGCGAAATTGACAAGAGCTTTGGCGCTAGCGCGTCGCCGCGCCCACGACTCGCGGCCGCTTTCTCCTCCAGCACTCATTGGGGAAAGTCGCCGACCTAGCGGTCGCTAGCTGGTCACCGAACCAAGGCGAACGTCATTTGGCTCGCTCGCTCCTTGCTTCGATTATCAACATATATACCTACAAAACGCCAAAGGAACACCCAAGAGCGTGATCTTCTAGAAATAGATGAAACATTAAGAATAGATACATAAACGCACATTAAATGATCTAAACTCATCTTTAAATATCAACAATAAACGTAAAATGCGCGCTTATCACACCCTCATCCTAGACTCGGCCGAGCTCAAGAAGTGTCCAAGTGCCAACCCATGCTACGCCAAGAAGCTACCTCAAACCGACTCAAGAGCTACAAAGTCCACGGCCTTTACGCAATGGGGAATCGACATCGCTGGTCCCTTCGATCGAGCACCGTGCCGCCTTTGGTATTTGGTTGTAGCCATAGATTACGTCACGAAATGGGTCGAGGCGAGCTCTTTCAAACCTCACAAGCAAAAAGGATTCAGACATTTGTTTGAAAATATAGTTTGCCGCTCGCATACCACATGTCTTGATCTCGGACAACGACACCCGCTCTGTCGACAAAATTTCAGAGAATGGTGTGAAGAGCTCCAGATCAAACAATGCTCACCTCGGTTACACACCCACAAAGCGAACGGTCGATCAAGTGACAAACCGCACGATCGCATAAGGATTGAAAAGAGGCTAGATCGAGCTAAAGGGATTGGGTTGAAAATCTCCTCAAGTCCTCTCGGGTCTTACGTAACCACACCCGGACTTCCCACGGTGAAACACCTTCACCTTAGTCCACGGCACCGAGGTCTGTTATACCACCGAGATCGGTCCCCGAGCCTAAGAACTCTCCACTGCCAAAGCAGGCAACGGCGAGAACCCATGAGTCAACCTCGATGCTCTAGAGGAAAACGCGAACTCGCTTTCATCAATGAAGCCAAGTACAAATGTCGTCGCAGTACTACAACAAGAGGGTGAAAGCATCCACGCCCAAGTAGGCGACCTCGCCCCACGAAACAATGAAGCCAGAAAGCCGAGCGCCTTAATAAATTAGACCCGACATGGGAAGGCCCATACCGCGCCCACGAGACATCGGCAAAGGGCCTATAAGCTTCCTCACCTATCCGCACTTATCCCCGAACTCGCATATCACCCACCGAGGAGGTATTTTACATAGCTTTCACTTCACGCCGGCATTATGTTAGCCCTCTTTATTTTTCCAAGGCACGATGTCATTTACTTATCAATAAAACATCTTTTTATTATGAGTGGATTACTCGCCCTATCTTATATCTATGTGAAAACTGCTTTCACCTCGGTGAAACACACCTTACCTTCAAAAGGAGACGCCCTTGCGAAGATGGCAAACCTACAAAGTAGGGTACTCAACTAAGCGCGCGCCAGGGGACCACCCCAACACATACAGATTACTCATTAATTTGAAACATCTACGTGCAAGGCATACAGATTACTCATTAATTTGAACATCTACATGCAAATGACGTCCAAATCGAATCTCGTACAATTTATACCTCTTTATTGGGAAGATATACACTTGCACAAAGTCTAAATACATTTACGACTAAAACCAAGTCCTAAGCTATATTTGTACCTCTTTATGGGGAAAATATACACTTGTACAAAGTCTAAATACATTTATGGCTAAAACCAAGTCCTAAGCTATATCTGAGATCACTGGTTTTCGAGCTGCACTCGCCAAGAATCACCGGCTACACCAGTTCAAAAAAATCCGGTCGGCGATGAATACCCGGACGAACAAGGCCTTCAACCCAACTAACGAGGTCGGCGTCGCCACGGCCTATTCCAGGGCCCTTCAACAGCACAGAGGTGCCCCCACCAAGTGGATACTCCTGGGCCGAGGTCGAACTCCCGCCTCGACCCGCCGCTCGCCAAGCACGACCTTGTCCCCGACCGACATCCTTCCTCGCCGAACACCCAAGATGGGGCCCACCACGAGATGACATTTCCGACATATCCGAACCCATTAGCCTGAGCACCTCGGCGTGGTCCATATAGCCGCCGCCCACCTCGACTTCTTCAATTCTCACGCCGGCTGGGGCGTGATCATGGCTCGTGCATACATCGCTATGACGATCTCGTAAAGTCGAGGCATTTGACCACCATCAAGGCAATCTTTAAAACTCTTACCGCTGGGCCCTCCTCGCCCTTTAGTACCATGCCTTCGCTATCAAGAGTTGAGCCCGGTCGTCACTCGATATGGTGATACCACTGATCGTGAATCATCACTCATATTCAGCAGGCACTCGAGACCTGCACTAACTTCTCAAGGCCACCAAGTCGTTCTTCACATTGTATCAAGCGCCTGAAGTCCGCCGCCAGAGACATCCACCCCGGACCTCGAGATGAATAATTCTCACTTTAAGGCTTCGCTCATGCTGGTCACTCGCTTAGCCATTGAAGTCGCTTTTTCAAGCAAGCGATGCTGCATACCAACCCAACGACTGACTATCCATGCTATGCAAGGTCCGAGTCACCAAGCAGAACGGCTCCTCCGTAACACCACCCCTCATCCTTCTCAAAGAAGGGCACCCTGACCTCTTTCAACTTGGTCAAAAGATCGTGATCTAGCCCAATGTATTCGTAAGACGAAAGCAAAGCAAGAAACAACGATTCATTTCAAAAAGATGTATTTATCATTTATAAAGTGGAGTTTTACAAAGCTCTGGATCCTAATGACCCCGTGATCAAACCTATTACAAAGGTCCACCGACCGAGCCTCTTCAAGGGCTCACTAGAACCTTCCTTCGTGCCCCCATCGAGGGAAAACTCGAGCTCGGCACAACGGCCAGCCTCAGATTCGGCAAGGAGTTCCCAAGCTCGTGATCTTCATCCTCCTCAGATCGGAGACGGCCCGGCCGTCAGAGAGAAGTGAGGCCGCCAAGGTCTTCAGCAGAGGGAAGGACCTCGCCCGCAATTACGCGAGCGTAATCCTTCTCTGCTGCTGGGATCGACTCGACCCAGCCCATGTTCGACTTTGTCGAACTCGGGCATCTCACCGCCAACTCCTCCAGATGGTCTGATACCACCCAAGGCCCCGAGCACGGCACTGTGTCCGAGGAAGGCGAGAAGGTCTCGATTCGATCACCACCGCAAAGGTCCTCAACATCGACCTGCGCCTGCCAGCCAGGCACCTCCTCCGGGCGAGCTTCTTCTCCGCCCACGCCACCACCGCCTCCTCTCGTGATTTCTCCACCTCGGCCCGGGCCATCTCCAAGGCCCGAGTCTTCTTCGTGGCGGCCTCAAGATTGCCTCGCCTCAAGATCGGCCCTCGCGGCCTCAAGAAGAGCACCGCGCCAAGAAGCCGCTCTCCCTCCAGCGTCCGACAGAGAGACACTCGATAACGAGACCGCAATCCGGTGCATATCCCGTCAGACGCAGTGCAGCATCCTCCACCGTGGTCGCGATCCTCAAAATCACATGCGAAGAAACACATAGCGTAAGGATCTAACGGCAGACACGATATAAACCTATACCTTGGGAAGGATATAGGGAGCTTGAAACCGCACCGTGACGTAATCCTAGCACGGGTATCTCGCCGCCGAGGTCGGACCGACCTCGGCCGAGGTGTCGCCACCAACTAGCCGAGGTCGGCCACCACCACGGGTGCTTTGCTCGGCCAACCCGCCGCGCTTTGCCGTGGCCCCGGCTCGCGACGTGTTGGACGCGACGGCCGCCACCTTCGCCTTCTTAGAATCAAGCTTCACCGCACAATAAAAAGAGGAGTTGATTAGCACAATGACATCGTAAATATGAGGATATAGGAAAAGTGGTGCCTCACCCCATCCGACCCCGATCCGTAATCTTCCGACCTATAAATGCTCACCTAAGATCATTCAGTCGCCCCGGTGAAATTACAAGATATTTCACCAACGTGTTGAGCTCATACTCTATGGCACCAAGGCCTCAGACTTCACATCCCTCATCTCGACCATGCCCCACTTATAACTCGGGTGCCCATCAAAAAGAAGAACTTACTTTCGCCACCTGGGCACCTTCGGTGACAACACCGAACGCTTGCCGAGGTAACAAGTAGTACACACTCATGTACTCGACGCTAAAAACGATCAAGATTTCAAAAGAAAGCTTCATTGAGGCCATAACAGTAAAACCTAGCCCAACCACCCACCTAATGGAGTTCGGGGTCAACCGGCATATCGAATTTGAAAATATTCTCAATGCTCAAAAATGGGCCAATGGGAACCTAAGGCCGCCTTCAGCGCACAACATATACGGTAATAAATCCTCTCCAGAGGGCCATAGCTTTATCCCTGATTGCGGCAGCACCACTATGCCTCCACCGAATATGGAATTCTTTGCTATTCTCAAGACAATCAATGCACGAGATCCACCCACCATCGTCCCGACCAGACTCATCCTGCATATGGTATCGCGAACCCTAGCGCTAATACCCCTGACCTACCCATCAAGGTATAGCAGTGTAATCCTTAATCTCAACCTCACTATCACGGAGGAAGATGATCAAGGATCCAAATTTTCATCGAGAAGACGAGAAGAGGATTGAGGAAAACATACTTACTTTTTCAAATACGGCTTTTCTTCAACTTCGCAAGGTTCAAAGATGATCAAAAGCTTCTCCGATTCGAAAATTCTCTCTCGATGATGGCGAGGTGAACAATTTCTTTATTCGCCCTATTTAAAGTACAACAGGCGCCCAAAACTGCCTATTCAACTTCCCACCTGGCTAACCATGACTTGACGTGAGGTATACGCACGCTGTTTCGAGCGCCAACCAACCGTCCGGCACATACGACGATTCTAGACGCGTAGACATGCCGCCTAATCGCAATCATCACTGCTTCATCCGGCCAACCCGCCCGACCTCGCAAATTGTACAACCGCCAGAGCAATAAAATATCCATCTCGCCGACTCGCAAACTGCTCAACTCGGCCGAATGATAAATTGCTAGCTCGGCTCGACCTCGGTATCCTATCAACGAAAGGACCCCACCATCCAACTTCTGACATGCCTCGCCGACCTCGACATCCTCCTAACGAAGAACATCGCCATCCAACTTTGACAACACAGCTCGACCTCGCAAACGGTCCAACTCATCCGAACGCGCACCACCTAACCCGCTCGACCTGTGCAAATCTTCAACCAACCCGGCATCAAAAAGGTAGAAAATCTTCAAAAACCTCACCAAGCAACAACTAACCTCGCAAAATACACTCTTCACCCCACCTCGCATAGTTGTTACTCGACTAATCGGTGAGGGCTATGATGGGATATGGCCTTACCGCCAAGCCCAATAGCAAGCTCCAAATGAACTGGCCCGACCTAATAGACAGCTTACGCGGTTCAAATTTCAAAGCCCAACATCTAAACCCTATTCAAGATTGAATCTAAGAAGAGATGCAGATGAGATATTCAAGGACGAGATATCGCAGAGAGAGATCTGATCCGCATCAATCTTAATGGATCCGTAATATGTATAAACAGAGGTTAGGTTGAAGATAGAATGGTTAGCAACTATCGAGTACTCGAGCTTTTTAATACATTCATTGTAATTGCATAGTGAAAGTATCGAGGAATCATACCTCCCGTGGACGAGATCTTTTCTCGATCGAACCACGAAAGTCTCTTCAGGTTCTTTATCGCTTTATAAATCTCGCACACACAAGATTTATCAACCCCAATTCAATTTCTTCGAGGTGGTCTTCAGGTTGACGTCCCATACATACGGACAATGATACTTTTATTCAATAGCAACGATACTTTGATTACAGCATGAAAAATAAATGATATTTTTCTTTAATGTAAATTATACTTTGTTAAGAATAAATGGTATCATTACTACAAAACGCGCGAACAATGGATTTTGATTAGCTGACGCCAAAAATTCGGTCGTGATTCAAATGATCGATTTACTTATTTGGACCACAAACCAAATAATATAACCATGCACTCGAGACATATTTGAGACGGAACGGTGGAACTATTTCACATGAACATATATTCACTGTGATATTCGTTACATTGTCGCTGATTTTAACGACGGATAAAATCCATCGTTAAATTAACGATTTTTATTTTTTATTGTACATTTTAAATAACCGTCACGATCCGTCAGAAACTAACGGATTTTTATTATTTATTTTTAATATTTTACGATTTGACTTATTCCGTCATAACATTATTTTTAGTTTTTTTATTCTCAATAATGTTACGACGGAATATATCCGCCGCTAATATTAATTTTTTTATTTTTTACGCTAAGAATTACAACGACGGATATATCTCGTCGTTATTCCGTTGTAGATATTAACGACGGATTTATTCCGCCGTTATATTAACGATCACTTTGCTCATATTTTAACGTATGCATTCTTTCCGTCGCTAACTTTATTCTCGTCATAGCCCTTTACGCCGCATACGTCGCTGTGAGGGTTTTAAATATAACGACGGATATTTTTCGTCGCTAATCCGCCTCTAAAATTAATACTTCAGCCCGCCTTCTTCCCCAATTTCCTTACTCTCAACTCGCCTTAATTTGGAAACCTCCTCCCCGCCCCCGCCCATCCCCTCAGCCCCTCCGCCTCCCCGACGTCAGGTTCAAGACCACTGTACCGTCACGCCTGCCGCCC